>CM062815.1:379679258-379924104 GCA_031772625.1 Pinus tabuliformis
CATATTCTGTCTTGTTGGTTCGAGATGTCTTGTCGTAAAGTCATGTTGACTGTGTGTTCGTGAGTTCATGCATACACAACCTCGCTTTCTCACAAACTTAACCATTTTGTCAAAGATCTATCGAGGACCACCCTCCATCAGTTGGATCTCTACTGAGCTGCATTATGTAGTCTCAGCCCTCAGTGACCATGTACTGCTACCCAAATTTGCGTAAAGCTTGAGGCTGCCTCCCATGAAGTCCACACTATATAATCCTGGAATCGACCTCGCTGACTGTCACCTAGAACAACACAAAATTTTCCCAAGGAGCCATTTCAATCTACACTGCCTACAAGCCAATACATCAAGCCTCCCACTCATCAACTGGAGATTTTGACCAGGCAATAACCTTAGGCTTCACTCCCCCCAAAAATTTCACGAAAGTTGTCATCATGCTTGCCCCCGCTGACTAAAGAAATTTTGCAGAGAAGAGGGACAGACACTCGCTACCTATCACTGCATTGTCTATGAAAATTGCATAGTTCTGTTAGTCAGTACTCCTACCAGCTGACTTGCTACTCCTCCTAAAAGTTGTGCAGTTTTCCTAGACTGCCCACCAGTCACTCCACACCCCGCTCAGGCCAGAAACTAAGCAGACATGTTCAGCATGACTGCCTCCGAGTTATGCAAAGTTTGGCTAGCAAGCTCCCATAGCCTGCTCCCAACCTTCCCTGAAAATCTACACAGTTTTCACTGCCAGTGTCCTTTGCTTCCTACACAACCTTCCTATGAAAATTGTACTTCTGCCTCCCAGCTGAGCCAGATCGCTCAGAATGTCACTGTTGTTATGGAATCCTCAACCCAACCTCCTAGTGAATTTTATGAAATTTTTCTTAAAAGTGCCCCGAAGCCCCACAGCCTGGATTGACATGTGCTCTGCACTTTTTTAAAGCCTTGTCCTCTCTCCCGGTCACCTGCACCCGAAAACAAAAGACAATGCATCCTGTTATACTAGGAGACTTCTAGATTTGATGTCATCTCGTCATTAGTGATTGCATAAATAGGTACATGGATTAGACATGGCACGACGATGAACGGGATGAACAAGGAGCGCATGCTAGAAGACTTGCTCATGGTTGGATGAACACGTGAAGCATGCCAAGTAGTGAGCACAGGAGACACATGCGCATCCATGAACTATCAAGCGAACACCAGGACCATTGAACACTTTGCACACTTGGTCATGCAGAGGTTAATCTATGGTACACCATGACTACACTCATCATTCAGTAGCACAATAGCTTTACACGAACAACACAGCCAACATGTGCATACCTGTAGCATCATGTGGAGTTGTGTCATGAGTCACCTTAGTTACATCACTATTTTGGGTCATAACTGTGTAATAAATGTAATGTAACGTGGAAGTCCAAGAGACTCACGAATAAATTCAAAGAGCCATGTAAGTTGAACAATCAGGTAAATTGAACAATCATGAGGGAATTTGAATAGTCACAAGGGTTAGTTTCACCATTAGCTACATATACCCCTCAATTGTACATGAACATGGCTTTTCACCTTGGCTCCTCCCACATAGCCTTGAGATTCTGTAATATTTTCTTTGACGACCGAGCAGTGGCTCCAATGCCCCTCTATCAAGATAAGTGATGTATGGTGTAAAAATGTGTCTTGGGACTTTCTCTTAATTCAGAAGCCTGTTAACAGGCCCAGTCATTGTCACAGATGTATTGTATTCATTTGTAAGAGTATTCTTTGTACACTTATAATGCATGTGGTTTTAACCTGTACTAATATAGTTGAACTATTTTGGTTTTTTTAGTGAATATGTTGTTGGAGATGTGTTGTATCAGTTGTTAATGATGTCTCGCCTGTGTGGAGTACTCCATCAGATTCTCGACATACTC
Organism: Pinus tabuliformis; assembly: GCA_031772625.1. Lineage (NCBI taxonomy): Eukaryota > Viridiplantae > Streptophyta > Pinopsida > Pinales > Pinaceae > Pinus > Pinus tabuliformis. Next base: position 379,681,163 of record CM062815.1, read on the forward strand.
ATTCTTGTAAACTTGTTATAACGACCGTCACACTCATGTGGACGACTCTGCTGGGTGTTGTATGTGCTATCTATTCACCTTTACGTTTGTGACTACAGTATCTGTGTAGACCACTCTGCTGGAAGCTGCACATATCCTACTGTGTTGTGTGTCTCTAACAAAATTGGGACTATTCCCTTTTGAGTTGAGACTCACTATCACCCTCTCCCTCTGCAGTGAAAGAATTTTGACACAAGCGACACTAAGCACTCACTAGGCACATGAACCTCGATGTTTGAAGACTAAGTATAACACTCTCATGTGTTGAAAAGTAAGAGCTAAGGCATATCTTTAAGATAATGGCAACCGGGCCATCATACTGGATGGGACTCCTAGACGAAATGGTGCGAGCTCTAGTTGGGACTTCATATCGAGGAGATCCCCTGAATGTTGGTGTATCCAACACTGTCAACCAATTGGAATGGTTATTTAGGTGGTTAGTGGGCTTGTGTGACTATGTTTTAGAGGTACACTTTTCCCTTTTGGTGTTATAGTCCAAGGTCAAGGGATATTGTATGTTAGCATCTAGTTTTGGTTTAGTTAAAGATAGTATTTTATTTTTATGTGTGTCATACTACTAAGTTCAATGTGTAATTATGTGTTATTTTATGTAATGTTATGCATATTATAGTTTCATTCATATTCATGACTTGGCATGTAGTTTATGTTACTATGTTTCAATGTTTAATGGATATGCAAGGCATATTTGTTATTATGGTATCAAAGTTGTCAAACATGGAATGAAGAGCAACCTATTCAAATAAAGGTTCAAATTAAGGTAGTTAGAGTTGAATTATGTTAGTGTGACATAATGTAGGATGGCTAGGTATATACATAGTGCCAACATATACTAGATCTTGTCAATACACCATCATTAAAGAAGTTGGGGACAATGCATATCGCCTGTATCCACCATCTGAGCTAGGTAATCACAAAGTTGTTAATGCCAACGATCCCAAGATATATGAACAATAAATTTTGAAAAATAAAGTTCATGTGTTCCATCTTTCATATGCCATTATATATTTCCATCCCCTTTTCTCAAAATATACCATGTTAGATGCATATCACTACTCCAATAGACAACAATAACATTCTTCTTATCTTGTTGGACGTAAATAGCGATGACCTACCTTGGAAAAATGGTTCTCTAAGATATATTTCTGGATATAGTTGCCTAATTTGGTTGAGAAAGAGGGAACACTCTATGACTAAATAGGTGGGAACTCTCGTCTTAAATAGGTCAGAATTGATATAGATGAAGAATGAATTCTACATAAGGGAGCACTTCTATAAATTAAGCTAATGACATTAAATAAATGCATAAGCTCTCTATAGAAGTAGTGGAGATGTATTAATTAAATTACTAGAAGACTTCCTTGCAGTTGGATGAACAAATGAAGCATGCCAAGTAGCAAGCGAAGGAGACACATGTGAATGCATCAACTATCAAGCAAACACCAAGACCATTGAACAGTCTGCGCACTGTCATTTAGAGGTGAAGCTATGGTACACCACATGCACACTCATCACTCAATAGCACAACAACTCGACATCAAAAACATAGCCAACATGTGCATACCTGTAGTGTCATGTTGAGTTGTGACATGAGTCGGCTCGGCCACATCACTACTTTGGGTCATGACTGTGTAATCACTGTAATGTAACGTGGAAGTCCAAGAGACCCATGCATAAAGTCAAATAGTCATGTAAGTCAAACAGTCATGAGAGAAGTTGAACTGTCACAATGGTCAGTTTCACCGTTGGTTATATATCCCTCAATTGTACATGAACATGACTTTTCACTTTGGCTCCTCCCACATAACCTTGAGAGTCTGTAATATTTTCTTTGAGGACCGAGCAGTGGCTCCAACACCCCTCTATCATGGTAAGTGATGTATGGTGTTCAAATGTGTCTTGGGACATCCTTTTAATTTAGAAGCCTGTTAATAGGCTTAGACAATTTCACACATGTGTTATATTCATTTGTAAGATTATTCTTTGGACACTTGTAATGCATGTGGTTTTAACATGTACTAAGATAGTTGAACTATTTCGGCCTTTTTAGTGAACATGTTGTTGGAAATGTGTTGTCTCAGTTGTTAACAATGTCTAACCCATGTGGACTACTCCATCGGACTCTCAACAGACTCATTATTGTAAACTTGTTATAGCAACCCTCACACTCATGTGGACTACTCCGCTGGGTGTTGTATGTGTTATCTGTTTACCTTTATGTTTGTGACTGTCATATCTGTGTGGACTACTCCACTAAAAGCTACGCAAATCCTAATATTTTGTGTGTGTCTAATAGAATTATGACTATTCTCTTTCGAGTTGAGACTCACTCTCACCCTCTCCCTCTGTAGTGAATTTTTTTTGACACAAATGACACTAAGCACTCACCAGGCACATGAACCTCAGTGTTTGAAGACTAAGTATAACACTCTCATGTGTTGAAAAGAAAGAGCTAAGGCATATATTTAAGATAATGGAAACCGGTCCATCTTACCGGATGGGACTTCTACACCAAACGGTGTGAGCTCTAGTTGGGACTTCACAACGGGGAGATCCCCTGAATGTTGGCAGAACCAACACTGCCAACCATTTGGAATGGTTATTTAGGTGGTTAGTGGGTTTTTGTCACTATGGTTTAGAGGTACACTTTTCCCTTTTGGTGTTATAGTCCAAGGTCAAGGGATATTGTATGTTAGCATCTAGTTTTGGCTTAGTTAAAGATAAGTATTTTATGTTTATGTGTGTCATACTGCTAAGTTCAATGTGCAATTATGTGTTATTTTTTGTAATGTTATGAATATTATAGTTTCATTCGTATTCATGACTTGAGCTTGTAGTTTTCATTATTATGTTTCCATGTTTAATGCATATGCAAGGCATATTTAGTATTATGGTATCAGAGTTGTCAAACATGGAATGAATTGAAACCTATTAAAATAAAGGTTCAAATTAAGGTATTTAGAGTTAAATTATGGTAGTGTGACACAACTTAGGATGGCTAGGTATATACATAGTGCCAACATATACTAGATCTTGTCAATACAGCATCATTAAAGAATTTGGGGACAATGCGTATCACTTGGATCCACCATTTGAGCTAGGTAATATTGTTAATGACAATGATCCCAAGATATATGAACAATAAATTTTGGAAAATAAAGTTCATGTATTCCATATTGCATATGCCACTATATATTTCCATCCCCTTTTCTCAAAGTATACAATTTTAGATGCATATCACTGCTCCAATAGAAAACAATAACATTCTTCTCATCTTGTTGGATGTAAATAGTGATGACCTACCTAGGAAAAATGGTTATGTAAGATATATTTTTGGATATAGCTGCCTAATTTGGTTGAGAAAGAGGGAAAACTCTATGACTAAATAGGGGGGAACTCTCGTCTTAAATAGGTCAGAATTGATAGAGATGAAGAATGAAGTCTACATAAGGAAGAAATTCTATAAATTAAGTTAATGACATTAAATAAATGTGTAAGCTCTCTATAGAAGTAGTGGAGATGTGTTAATTAAATTACTAAGAGGTAATTTTTGAATTTGTTAAGGCAATAATTGAGATGACTAATTTGTATCTCTTACCAAGATTTCAACGGAGAAATAGATAATTTAGTTATGAGGGTTTTGGTTTCATTTTCCTTAAATATTTCTTTCTTCCATGTGTATTTTCAATGTGTCAAGATAAACAATCCTTAAATTTGTAGTGCATGAGTCACATGACATTTGCAAAGGCACATTAAGGAGAAAGGTAACTCACACAAACATAGTCATAATTTATGACAATGTATATAAGTAATGGTTTCTAATCAAATGATATAATGATGATTATGATTAACATCTATCAAGTTCACGACACTCAAACTGTGTTGATATTTTCTGGGTTATTTCATTGGTTGATCCTTTGTTTATTTCCGATCTCCTGATCCCCTTTCTAATTTTTCCTCCTCATTTGAACCCCCATATTCTTTGAATATCCCAATATGATTGTTCAGGTCCACCATGAGGAGATTTCCATTATGACGTATATCTGTAACTTATTTTTTGATCTGACAAAAACTATTTTCTGCAGGAACACGAGGGTTATTCATATATTCATCAATGATGATCAAGTTTTTTCTAGTTTTCACCAAAGAGATCTAGATCCTCTGCAAATATCCACAAAATACCCAAAGAAACCTACTTTTTCTTTTATTACAGTGGAATCGGCAACAGGGGCAGCGTCGCGACTCGCGTTACACGGGTTCAATTCTGACCGCTACCTCTATAACCACTAGGAGCTGCGCCCACCCCTCTATACAACTCCAAGATAAGTCCAGGGGATTTGAACTCATGACCTTCAGTACGGAGTGTGCCTTTCTAACTAACTTCACCGCATTGTGATTACCAACTTGCATATCCCCTGGGGGATACCTACTTTGATACCAATATGATTTGTAAATTTTCATGGCTATTCCACTGGATAGTACATCACAACATATTCGATAATATTATATTTAAAATATGAAATTATACACTATTACAGTTTTATTAAAATTTTAGAGTTGTAGTTTTACTATTAATAGTGCATGCACGTGAATGAAAAATATTTTGAAAATAGAGAACAAAAAAATAAAAGCTCACACATACATTTGACATAAGATTTTATCTAGAAAACCCTTTTGAGAGAAAGTGTTAGCTTGATAGTGAAGTTTCTATGCTCTCTTTTTATGTCTAGAAATATGGTTGCGGTATAAAGAAGTATGGCCTATGGCCCGTGGGCTGCTATAGTGCAAAGTATTCTTCGTGTGATATATCTCCTAACCCTCTTCACTCTATTTTCTTATCTATGGAATGAATGCACTTGAAAGAATGTAATCCCTTTTCCTCCTAGTGGCCAGATTATAACACAACCCGATATCCTACTAGTTGTTAGGTTTGACTACCTCAACTCTTAACCAGAATTACAATATAGGCTATCCTAGAGTGATATACATCATAATCACATGGCTAGCCAGTTTTTCATGAATAATGGGGGTTAAAGTGGCATCTTCTCGAATCATGGTGGTGAAAACATGAAGGCCAACTTTTGAGTGCCATAACTTTCGCATACGGACTCTGATTGATGCAATTCTCATGCCATTGGAAAGGTTTCTCTATGTAGAATAGCATAAAATGGTGTGGAACTAAAGTGATAGAGTTTTACCCCCCAAAAAACATTTTTTATTTCTCAAATTTCTCCTTGGAGGTTTAAGACCCAGTTTTTCCAAATTGTGTCCCATCAATAAAAATGGTCCCTTGCATTAATTCCTCTTAATTTTCCAATCTAAAAGCATAAATATGGAGGAAAATAATATAGTGATACAACATGGATCAAATAAGGTGTTTCTTATGGGCTATCACTGACCCACTATATTCCATGATGCTAAGAAATACAGTAGAGGTTGTGATAACTACCAGAGGATGGGCCAACTCGTCAAACTTGATGAAACGTCATTACAAACACAACCAATAATCAATCCATTTGAGAAATGGGACCTCAATTTTTTGGGCCCAATCAATAGTCCATAAGTTGAAAAATCTTACATCCTTGGATGCACTGAATATGTGAAAAAATGGATCGTGGCGAGAGCAATATCAGAAGCCATAGAGTAATATGTTATTGAACTTTTGTATGAAAATATTTATTTGATATGGAGTAACAAGGGAAGTAATGTAGATGATGGATAGATGATGGAGCACACTTTACAGCTAACAAAATTAACGCACTTCTTGAGAAATACAAGGTTCAGTATCAGATCACTTCTCCCTATCACCTGTAAGCAAGTGGGTAGGTTGAAAGCACCAATACAGCGTTAGAGAACATTCTTACTAAAACTACCACCAATAATCTTTGTGGCTAGGTTGATCCATTCCCCAAAGTCATATGGACCTACAAGATGACATGGAAAAACACAATACATTTTTCAACATTTAAGTTGGTCTATGGGAATTGTGCCATATTTCCTATTGAATTTAAAATTAGCACACCCATGAATGTAGTAGAATTTGGTTTAGACTTGTCAAAAATAAAAAAGCATCGATTAGAGGAGCTTCATGAGCTAGATGAGATATGTTTGGCTGCACTAAACCACATAAATCTTGTGCAGCAACAAAGAGCCAAATGGCATGATCAATTAATTAAAATGAAGTTATTCCAACCAAGGGATTCAACACTTCAATATGATTTCGAATTTAAGGATTTCAAGGGTAAATTGTGCACTTGATGGTTGGGATTATATGATATAGGCATAATATTCAACAACGGGGCAGTCAAACTGGTAACCACTGATGCACAATGTACTCCTCTATTTTGTAATGGGCATCGACTTCACTTGTATCATCACCCAACATTAAACAACTCATTTATCAAACAAGTTGTTTCCATCCATTAATTAGAAATTCTACATGAGGGAAAGAAATCGCCTACATTCACATCAACACCTCCACCATAATTTTAAAAAATAATGGTAATGATAATAAAAAATTAATTGCTACTATGAAAACTCTTAGGAGTGCAGTTGGATAGATGACAAACAAAAACTAGCTTGCCAACACTTTCCAACTAATATATATCTATCTACATATATGTATGTGTGTGTGTGTTTATATATTAGCTATGTAAATCTAAATAATTTCTATATTTATTTTCCTTCTAGAATGATGTTGTGATATTTTTTTACAAGTGAATTGTTAGCACTTGTGTTAGGCCCCTATACTCCTAGTGTAACCCATTATTGTTATTAGCACAACCCACTTATTATATTGAGGTACCCATGTAGTGCCCATATTGTTACTATTGTGCCCCATAGAAGCCCACTATTGTTATTATTGTGCTCTTACATTATTATTGTTATGTCGGCTCTAATTATGTTATGACCCCTTAGACACATATATAGAGAAAGGAGGTCTTTTCATTTGTATCATCCAAGGATTGTTCATTTATGTAATGTAAAGGAGGTTGCCCCCTCGAAGAGGCTAAATTATAAGGCGTTTATCTATCTTTTCTATCTTTTCTTGAGCTGGTTTCATAACATTTGGTATGAGAGCTTTGGATTCTAGGGTTTCGCTGCTCCAAATAGGTCATCGTGGAATTTTTTCTATAACATTTTTCTGTGATGTTTCAGAAGCCGCAAAAAATTCCCATTTGAGAAGAAATCGCATTGAACCTTGGGTCCGAATTTCAGATCTTTTCGCATGATATTTTCGGAGATATGATCTGAGGAAGTTGGTCTTTTTGCAGACTCCTGAATTACATTCAAAACAGGTGACCTGGGGAAAATCGTCATAACTTTCTCTCTCGGGATCGGATTGAAATTTCGCAACAAGTTATAGAAAGAGGACGGACTATAGTTTCTTGTATGCATGTTTCAGATCCAAAGGTTGAAACAGTGACTCGTGGCACGTCGTACAAGTTTTCTCTATTGAACTAGTCTATAAGCAAGTCACTGTGGGAGATTTCACATAACTCTTCCTTGGAGAATCCAATTTGGGTCAGACTTGTGGCATTGGAAACGGAACACAGAGGGCTACTATAGCTCACAAATTCAGAACTTAAAGATCTGAAAGTACAGAGTTACAGTTGTTTCAAGATCAAGCTCCTAAAATCAAGAAAAAGCAAGATGAGGAAGTTTGACGGCAAGGATCCGGTAAATTGGATACTTCAAATGGAGCAATATTTTGATCTAGATGGTGTACAACTATTACAAAAGGTATGTATTGCATCTTCATATTTAGAACCAGATCAATTTTTATGGTATGAAGGGCTTTGTTCTTGTAAAAAACTTGTTAGATGGTCAATTTTCACAGAGGAAATGATAGCACATTATGAGGATACAAAGAGCAACATCGTCTTTAGAGCAACACCACAACAATTGGAAAGAGTAGAAGCACTTTGTGACATATTGGAAAGCAAAATTATGGAAACCAGGAAGCATACCCCTCACAACTATAAAGATGAAAGTGTTGTTTCTCCTAGCCTTCCACAACCTACAAGAGTTACACCGCAACAATTGGAAGAAAAAAGAGAAAAAGGGCTTTGTTACAATTGTGATAGAAAATGCACTAAAGGTCATAAGTGTGCTGAGAAGAAATTATTTTACATAGAATATGAAGAGGAGGAAGAAAAGGATCATGAAACATCAAAGGATATACGCCAGGACCCCACCCCAGAGAAAGAAGAAATTAGAGAAAGATTTCGGCGCATATCACATAGAATTTCATTTGTCAATTCTATGTGATATGCGCCGAAATCTTTCTCTAACTTGATATGGATCACAGAAGCCTAAACTCTATTATTGAAAGAAGAAATTAATCAGATGATATCTTGTAAAGCATTGGCAAGAATTACCACTCCTCAAACTCTCAAGATAGAAGGAGATATCAAGAAGAAAAAGGTGCAAGGAGTGAAAGATCACATCGAGAAAGAAGAAATGGATCCAACCATATATTGTAATTCATTGGTCGAAATTACCACTCCTCAAACTATCAAGATAGAAGGACATATCAAGAAGAAAAATGTTCAAGAAGTGAAAGATCACATTGAACATCAAGAAATGAATCCGACCATATCTTGTAAAGGATTGGAAGAAATTACCACTCCTCAAACTCTAGAAATAGAAGGACATATCAAGAAGAAAAAGGTTCAAGCAATGAAAGATCACATCGAGCATCAACAACAAGTTCTCCAACTTTTAAAGGATAATACCACTTCGGTGCAAAATCAAACGAAACAACAAGTAGATCAACATTGTAGTGAAAAATGTTTTGATGTAGGTGATTGGGTATTTTTACTGTTACATCTCAAGAGAGCTATTTATGAGAAGGAAATGTTGGCAATACTACATGCACTTAAAAAATGGCGACCTTACCGAATGGGAAGACTCTTCAAGGATGAGGATGTGGAAACATTGTTTTGTGCTATTTCTATTATCCAACCGGATTGGATAAACAAAGCAAGGGATGAATGGCAGAAGGACAAAGAAGTATGGCCACTTATTCAAAAGTTGCAAAAGATCCCAATTCAAACAATATTGCCAGGAATTAAAGAGGAAGGAAAAATCATATTGGAACCTGGAGCAGTCACAGAAACAATAACCCGACAGCTATGAAATCAATCAATTTCAGAGTATCTCATCAAGTGGAAGAACTTACCCATTGAAGATTCCACATGGAGAGGACAAGAATTTTATACAGAAGCATCAGGAACTACTCAAGCGTTGAGGGCAACGCTTTTTGAAGGAGAGGGGCATGTTAGGCCCCTATACTACTAGTGTAACCCCTTATTATTATTAGTACAACCCACTTATTATATTGATGTACCCATGTAGTGCCCATATTGTTACTATTGTGCCCCATAGAAGCCCACTATTTTTATTATTGTGCCCTTACATTATTATTGTTATGTCGCCTCTAATTATGTTAATACCCCTTAGACTCCTATATATAGAAAGGAGGTATTTTCATTTGTAACATCCAAGAATTGTTCATTTATGTAATGTAAATGAGGTTGCCCCCTCGAAGAGGTTGAATTCTAAGGCATTGATCTATCTTTTCTATCTTTTCTTGAGCTGGTTTCATAACAACTTGCCAATCAACAAATCTATCAGTTATTGATACTTGTTAAGAGGATAGCTTCATCAGTTGCTACTACTTGTCAAGAAAAATATTGCGTATAATTTTCCACACATGTCATGTCATAGCATTGATCACCGTCGACATTTCTAAGTATCAAAATCACAAAAATAATGTTTGGTTTCAATCACTTATAAGCACCCTACTAATTTTACCGCCAATTTAATAGCATGTCACATATCACACGCCAACATCATTGTAATCCACTGCAGCATCAACCTTCAATTGTACAAATTCTACCTCACCCGTGGTAAGATCAAATCATGTATTGTTTATTTAACTTGTATTTATTACATTGAAATAAATTCATTTATGAGCTTCCATTATCCATCCTACCTATTACAATGGTCATTCAAAAATTTAAGTTGGGGGGCGCACCACCCTTATGGAATGTACCCCACACTTCTAATTATCATACAAAATTAAATCAAGTTGTACTTACTCAATTCAAATGGAAAATTACAAAATTTGGAAAAACGCACAACATTATCCACCCATGGTCTGCATGCACAACTAAGAGTAGTTTCAACTTCACGTTTTGGTAATTAGACCAAATATAGTTACATAATGGAATCATACCAAATATTGTGATGGTCTTCCCAATGAAAATACCATGGTAATTATGTCACATAATACCTCATCCATAGAAGTACCAATCTAAAATTCCACATTCCACTATTTATTTATGATAATTTGATTTCCTTTTTGTAGCCGCGATTCTTTATAAGTGTTTGATGTATTCCTACACAAGGGTTAGAAAAAATAGTTTTTCTATAGGTAGCTAGTAGTGTGACAAGGGAAAATAATTATTTCAATTATAAACCCTAAGAGTAGCACGTATTAGCGTATTTATTCGTAAGATCTCCATAACAAACTATAATAGAAACCAAGAAAAAAGAGAAATGGAAATATATCACTACACAATATATGAAAATTACATTTTCCCAAAGAATACTTTTTATTATATGTCGACTTGGTGAGAAGCTCCACTTTGAGAATGGATCAAAAGGACCTCCTCCTTGGGAGTGCTCATGTGGGATCCTTGTTGCATCTTTTGTGGTTCCCTATCTCATAAGGAAAAAAAAATTATTTTATTATTGAAAAATTATGTTCATGATCACAATAACACTATTGAATAGAACAATATTTAGATGGAGCCTGAAGGGGACTTCCAATTTGAGCTAGTTCCTATCTTTCACTAGAAAATCAACGAGCTATGAAACAAAGACATAAGGGTAGTTAAGGTTTAGTGGAGCTAATACAACCTCAAGAACCAAATATGCCATGTAAGAGGCAAACCCATTTGGTTGTATAAATTTCATATAATGATCCTTAGGAAGATTATGCATTGAGCATAGTGGAAAAATCAGAAGGAGGGAATTGTAACACCCCTAATTTTTCAATCTCTCTCTCTCTCTCTCTCTCTCTCTGTATATATATATATATATATATATATATATATATATATATATATATATATATATATATATATATATATATATATATATATATATATATATATATATATATATATATATATATATATATATATATATATATATATATATATATATATATATATATATATATATATATATATATATATCCTAGTGAGCTGGATGATATGGTTAGGGGTTAATGTTTATAATTTAAAATATGTGCATGAGCACAATTTTAATAAAATACACTATAGGTTTTTGGACAGAGGGTTTCAGAAACATGGATGTCTAGATTTTCATGAGAGTTGTATAAAAAGGGGATAAGGTTTATTAAAGGGGGACAAATCTGAAGTCATAAGGTAAGAGTATTTGATCAGATTCTAAAATAACTTGACCTTAATGAAAATAAACCTTGGGTTTGGTGCCTAAGGAGTTGGGCACAATGTTCTCCTTGTGCCAAGTGCTAAGTTGAGGGAATTTTAACTTTTGGATTTGTCAGTTGAGGACATTATTCCTTTTTCATTCTATCTTTCTAAATGGGACAATAACCTTAAGACCTAGGTGTATGTTTGAGTGCCTTAACTAAGTTCCATAAAATTTTAAAGAAATCTAATATGCTGAAGAGTCTAAAGTACAACTACCGTTGGGACATGATTGCACTAGGAATTGAGATTCTCCTAGGAAGCCGATACTATGGGATTGATAGGGGGTGAGATAGGCTTAGGTACTACCTTCCAGAAAATAGATCCCCTCTTGGATTGAAAAGGAGAAGATAGATGAAATCGTGTTGTAGCGGCTACAACCACCCTCCAAAATTTTGGCTTGCATGCAAATTTCAGAGCCTACCTTAGATCCCGCGATCAATCATCCTTGGTCACTTGTTGGTAAGTTGATGATTTCAAGCTCCTCTCCTTGATCTTAAGAGTTGTTCATGTTCACATCTTTATGAAACACGTGTCATATTGGGCATAAGGATTGTTGCTTGTCATGCAAAGGGAATTTTGTTTCACTTCAAGGGAAATCTTCTATGTAGGAGTTATTTTCATTGCATAGATATGTTTCACACTCACTTCACGCACTCTTGTCACAAAGTTTGTTGCATCAGGAAAAGTATGTCTTATACATTTTGGATGGTCTATGTTGTATCACATAGTGTTCATGTGCCATCATAGTCAAGTCCTATCACTCTTTACATTTGTTTCACTAATCACACACTTAGCCAATTTTCCGAACAACCTAGTCTCATCCAACTTCCTGAAACTGTATAGTTTTCTTCTGTAGCCATCAATATTCTTCCCTTTCCTATTGAAACCCCGCAGTGCACAAAGACCCCAAAATCCATTGACATCCAAAAATGTGTGGTGGTCTCCTCTAGTTGCCTTCCCCAACCAGAACCCATTGTCATCGGAAACTGCATAGTATTCTTTCTCAACTACTTAGTCTGACTTGCAACCTAAAATTGTGCAGATGTGTCCTCTCAGAGCCCATCCCACAATAATGCCTTGCATCTAGAAATTGCACAGTATTTCCTCCGAACTCCCCCATCTTCACTGCACTTAGAAATTATGTAGAGGTGTCCTCCCAGGACCCCCATCCTGCAACAGTTTCTTGTGCCTCAAAACTGTGGATTATTTTCCAGGCTGCCCTGTATGTCTTGCACGTAGAAACTGCACATATGGGCCTCCCAGGGCCTCATTGTAGCAGTCATTGCCCATGAAACAATGTTGATTTGTCTCTCAGTGACAATAGGAAAAGGTGACATGCTAAGACCAACCCCAAGGAGTCAAGGATAGGAACCAAGAGACTAAGTGATGGAAAAGGTCAGGACTGCATGTAAACTTCGTTGGATACATGATCATCCTGAGCATAAGTATGGTAAGTAAAGAACACCTTACAAAGTACACCTCTTAGTTTGGTTTGCAGGACTTCTTGTCATTGTCATATCATTCTGTCCTTAGTAACATGCAGGTGCTAAAGAAAAGTCATTTCATGTTTCCTCTCCATGTCTTGCTTCCTTTTCACTTGTTTTCCCAACTGTTGTCTTGACATGTTGATTTCTATGTCACGCTTGCCACCTCATTCTGGTGATGTTGAAGGTTGTGTTTGAGTTATGTTCTCTATGTAAACATCTATCGCACTCACACATGATGTTGTAAGCACTTTTGTGCAAGTGTCCTCATGGTCATCCGAAGGTCTACCCAAAGTGTCACACTTATTTATTTCATCATTAGAGAGTCCCACAATCAGTCACATTGAGCATATGTTATTTGGTTGGTTCGAGATGTCTTGTCGTGAAGTCATGTTGACTATGTGTTCGCAAGCTTATGTATACACAACCTCACTTGCTCACACACTTAACCATTTTGTCGAAGATCTATCGACAACACCAACCCTCATCAGTCAGACTTCTACTAAGCTGCATTCTGTAGTCTCAAGGGGACTTGAAAAATCATGTTCATGATCACAATCACATTATTGACTAGAACAATATTTAGATGGAGCCCGATGGGGACTTTCAATTTGGACTAGTTCCTATCTTTGACTAGAAAATCAAAGAGCTCTGAAACAAAGACATAAGGGTAGTTAAGGTTTAGTGGAGCTACTACAACCTCAAGAACCAAAATATGCCATGTAAGAGTCAAACCCATTTGGTTGTATAAATTTCATATAATGATCCTTAGGAAGATTATGCACTAAGCATAGTGGAAAAATCAGAGGGAGGGAATTGTAACACCCCTAATTCTGCATGACCATGATTTTAATAAAATACACTATTGGTTTTTGGACAGAGGGTTTCAGAAACATGGATGCCTAGATTTCAATGAGAAGTGTATGAGAATGCGATAAGGGTTATTAAAGGTGGACAAATCCAAAGTCATAAGGTAAGAGTATTTGATCAGATTCTAAAGTAACTTGACCTTAATGAAAATAAACGTTGAGTTTGGTGCCTAAGTAGTTGGGAACAATGTTCTCCTTGTGCCAAGTGATAAGTTGAGGGAATTCTAACTTCTGGATTTGTCAGTTGAGGACATTATTCCTTTTTCATTATATCTTTCTAAATGGGACAAAAACCTTAAGACCTAGGCATATGTTTGAGTGCTTTAACTAAGTTCCATAAACTTGTAAAGAAATCTAACATGCTGAAGAGTCTAAAGTATAACTACCGTTGGGACATGATTGCACTAGGAATTGAGATTCTCCTAGGAAGCCTATACTATGGGATTGATAGGGGTGAGATAGGCTTAGGTACTACCTTGCAGAAAAGAGATCCCCTCTTGGATTGAAGGGGAGAAGATAGACGAAATTGTGTTGTAGTGGCTACAACCACCCTCCAAAATTTTGGCTCGCATGCAAATTTCACAGCCTACCTTGGATCCCGCAATCAATCATCCTTGGTCACTTGTTGGTAAGTTGATGATTTCAAGCTCCTCTCCTTGATCTTAAGAGTTGTTCATGTTCACATCTTTATGCAACACGTGTCATATTGGGCATAGGGGTTGTTGCTTGTCATGGAAAGGGAATGTTGTTTTGCTTCAAGGGAAACCTTGTATGTAGGAGTTATTTTCATTACATAGATATGTTTCACACTCGCTTCACACACTCTTGTCACAAAGTTTGTTGCATCAGGAAAAGTATGTCTTATACATTTTGGATGGTCTATGTTTTATCACATAGTGTTCATGTGCCGTCTTAGTCAAGTCCTATCACTCTTTACATTTGTTTCACTGATCTCACACTTAGCCAATTTTCCGAACAACCTAGCCTCATCCAACTCCCTGAAACTTTGTAGTTTTCTTCTGCAACCATCAATATTCTTCCCTTTCCTGTTGAAACCCCACAGAGCACAAAGACACCAACATCCATTGACATCAAAAAATGTGCAGTGGTCTCCTCTAGTTTCCTTCCCGAGCCGGGACCCACTGTCATTAGAAAACTGCATAGTATTCTCCATCAACTACTTAGCCTGACTTGCAACTTGAAATTGTGCAGATGTGTCCTCTCAAAACCCATCCCGCAACAATGCCTTGCATCTAGAAACTGCATAGCATTTCCTCCCAACTGCCCCATCTTCACTGCACTTAGAAATTATGCAGACGTTTCCTCCCAAGATCCCCATCCCAAAACATTTTCTTGTGCCTCAAAACTATGGAGTATAATCTAGGTTGCCCTGTATGTCTTGCGTGTAGAAACTGCCCATATGGGCCTCCTAGGGCCTCATTGTAGTAGCAGTCATTGCCCGTGAAACAATGTTGATTTTTCTCTCAATGACAACAGGAAAAGGTGACATGCAAAGACCAACCCGAAGGAGTCAAGGAGAATAACCAAGAGACTAAGTGATGGTAAAGGTGAGGATTGCATGTAAACTTCGTTGGATACATGATCATCCTAAGTGTAAGTATGGTAAGTAAAGAACACCCTTCAAAGTACACCACTTAGTTGGTCTTGCATAACTTCTTGTCATTGTCATATCATTCTGTCCTTAGTAACATGCATGTGCTAAAAAAAAAGTCATTTCATGTGTTTCCTCTACATGTCTTGCTTCCTTTTCACTTGTTTTACCAACTATTGTCTTTGACATGTTGATTTCTATGTCATGCTTGCCACTTCATTCTAGTGATGTCGAAGGTTGTGTTTGAGTTAAGTTCTCTATGTAAACATCTAGCGCACTCACACATGATGTTGTAAGCATTGTTGCCCAAGAAGCCATCTCAATCTACACTGCCCACAAGCCAATACATCAAGCCTCCCTCTGGTCAGTCGAAGAGTTTTAGAAGGCAATGAACTTAGGCTTCACTCCTCCAAAAAATTGTGCAGAAGCTATCATCATGCCTACCTCCACTAACTGAAGAAATTGCGTAGACAAGAGGGACAGGCATTTTCTACCTGTCTCTGCATTATCTATGAAAATTGCGTAGTTCTGTTAGTCAGTCCCCCTGGCAGTTGACTTGCTACTCCTCCTAAAAATTGTATAACTTTGCTAGACTGCCAACCAGTCGCTCCACACCCTGCTCAACCTAGAAACTACACAGACATGTTCAGAATGACTTCCTCCCAATTAAGCACATTTTCAGCCAGCAAGCTCCCATAGCCTGCTCCCAACCTCCCCTGAAATTCTGCGCAGTTTTCACTGTCAGTGTCATCTGCTACATGAACGACCTTCCGAAGAAAATTGTGCACTTTTGCCTCCCAGCTGAGCCAGATCCCTCAAACTGTCATTGCTGTTCCAAACTTCTCAACCTAGCCTCCTAGTGACTTCTACATAATTTTTCTTGATAGTGCCCCGAAGCACCACATCCTGGACTGACATGTGCTCTGCACATTTTTAGAGCCTTGCCCTCTCTCCCGGTCACCTGCACTCGAAAACGAAATACAATGCATCATGGTATACTAGGAGATTTCTAGATTTGATGTCATCTCGTCATTAGTGATTGCAAAAATAGTTACATGGATGAGACATGGCACAACGATGAATGGGATGAACAAAGAGCGCATGTTAGAATACTTGCACATGGTTGGATGAATAAATGAAGCATGCCAAGTAGAAAGCAAAGGAGACATGTGAGCATGCATGAACTATCAAGCGAACACTAAGACCATTGAACACTTTGCACACTTTGTCATGCAGAGGTGAAGCTATGGTACACCACGAGCACACTCATCACTCAGCAGAACAAGAACTCGACATGAACAACACATCCAACGTGTGCATACCTATAGTGTCATGTTGACTTGTGTCATGAGTCACCTCAGCCACATCAGTACTTTGGGTCATAACTGTGTAATCAATGTAATGTAACGTGGAAGTCCAAGAGACCCACGGATAAGGTCAAAGAGTCATGTAAGTCGAAGAGTCATGTAAATTGAACAGTCATGAGGGAAGTTGAACAATCACAAGGGTCAGTTTCACCATTGGCCATATATACCCCTCAATTGTACGTGAACATGGATTTTCACCTTGGCTCCTCCCACGTAGCATTTAGAATCTGTAATATTTTATTTGAGGACTGAGCAATGGCTCCAACACCCCTCTATCAGGGTAAGTGATGTATGGTGTACAGATGTGTCTTGGGACTTTCTCTTAATTCAGAAGCTCGTTAACATGCCCAAAAATTTTCACACATGTATTGTAATCGTTTTTAAGAGTATTCTTTGTACACTTGTAATACATGTGGATTTAACTTGTACTAATATAGTTGAACTATTTTTGTTTTTTTAGTGAATATGTTGTTGGAAATGTGTTGTATCAGTTGTTAACGATGTCTGGCTCATGTGGACTACTCCATCGGACACTCAACAGACTCATTCTTGTAAACTTGTTATAACAACCATCACACTCATGTGGACTACTCCGCTCGGTGTTGTATGTGCTATCTTTTCACCTTTGCGTTTGTGACTGCCGTATATGTGTGGACTACTCCGCTAGAAGCTGCGCAGATCCTACTGTGTTGTTTGTCTCTAACAGTATTGGGACTATGCCCTTTCGAGTTGAGACTCACTCTCACCCTCTCCCTTTACACTAAAAGAATTTTGACACAAGGGACACTAAGCACTCACCAGGCACATGAGCCTCTCTATTTGAAGACTAAGTATAACAATCTCATGTGTTGAAAAGCAAGAGCTAAGGCATATCTTTAATATAATGGCAACCGGGCCATCGTACCGGATGGGACTCCTACACGAAATGGTGTGAGCTCTAGTTGGGACTTAATATCGGGGAGATACCCTGAGTGTTGGCGGATCCAACAGTGTCAACCAATTGGAATGGTTATTTATGTGGTTAGTGCGTTTGTCTCGCTATGTTTTAGAGGTACACTTTCCCTTTTGGTGTTATAGTCCAAGGTCAAGGGATACTGTATGTTAGCATCTAGTTTTGGTTTAGTTAAAGATAAGTATTTTGTGTTTATGTGTGTCCTACTACTAAGTTCAATGTGCAATTATGTGTTATTTTATGTAACGTTATGCATATTACAGTTTCATTCATATTCATGACTTGGGCATGTAGTTTATGTTATTATGTTTCCATGTTTAATGCATATGCAAGGCATATTTAGTATTATGGTTGTTGGAGAGGTAAATCCCCTCTACGGATAGAGGCGATCCCTACTAGCCCAGCAAGGGTCTAGCAACAATCACACAATGCTGCTATGCATGTTCCTAGTTACAATTAAACAAGAGGTAAAGAGCACCTACTTGGATTCCTGCGCTGTCGTTTGACGAAGAGATGTTGCCTTCGCTCCTCCGCTTTGGCTGGTCACAATCCTCCGCAATCTGCGAATCGATACCTGCACACACGAAGAGGAAACAAACACAAGCGTGAAATCTAGTAAAAGCAACCATACATCAGTCAGAAAAGATGTAATTCACATTTAACCATCGCATAGACAAATGAGAATGGAACAATAATAGCAGTCATCTATTATTAATCAGAATAGAGAAGAGTACAACCAAATGTTCTGATGTCGGTAACCTTCTTAGGAGGGGCCAGTCAGCATGTATCTCAAGCATTCACCTTTGAGGAAGATTCTCCCAACACAAGCAACTCTCTCTCTCACACAAATAACACAAAACAACCTTCCCTAAGCAATCAATCACTTCCACACCTAGCACACCACACCTATAGCAGCAATCTGAGCACTACAAGCTCTGTACAATCCAAGCTATTCCAAGCTAAGCCTAACTATCCCAAAAAACTCGCTGCCCATGGTAATGGTGAGAGTTTATATAGGAGAAGGAGTCTCCTATAAGGGTGGAAGGATGAGCTTATCTTCAAGGGAAGTTGTTGCAAAGGGTCGAACAGACATGCCATAGAAGGGAGTCGACATTCACAAAGCTAACAACCAAGCCTGGAGTGATCTGGAAGGCTGGCTGTTTGAACAAATTCGCCCAAACTGGATCAGCGCGGATTATGAGGAAACTGACGCGATGTCGCCGCGTCCACATAACTAGGACAGTCATGTCAGCGCGGAAGAACACGGGAAAGGCGCGATGTTCACCAGCGCGAGAAAGGGATGTTCTTCCGCGCTGGCAGCGCACGGAATACACTATGAAGCGCCAGTCATCGCGGGTATTTTTAAAACAGACGCGCTGATGCATAAAACTTTGGAAAAAAGGGGTTTTAGGGCTAGTTCAGAAGGCATGAAGCTTAGTGATTGACACAACAGGGTGACTGACAGGAAGGCAGTGACAAATTACTGTGTAACAGATGCCCCCTAAAGCATGAAGACCGAGAGAGTGGTAGGGGTGAAATGCTTTACAACACACGCCGAACTGGAACATCACCAGGAAGGACCGAAACATCTCTGATAATCAAGTACATGCAGTCGAGGCATGGGCGCAGCCATCCAAAAGACATGCGAAAAGGTCTGTGGAATGGACGCAGCCACCCAGCTAAAGAGACCACAATAATGATAAGGTATGGTCGCAGCCATCGATCAATGAGTCATGTAATGATCATCCACAAAATCGCAACCTGGCCCACAACAGACACGGATCCAGGGTCTTGCGCTCCGTCCCGATCCGAACAAAGTACAAGTTCAAACATGTGAATATATGAGTCAAAGTCGAACATGCATGAACATCGTCTGATTACCAGTCAATGGTGAAAACTGTTAACAGACGCGAGAGGTACCACCAATAATGACAATGGCCCTCAAGGTACTATAGGTACAATCCGCGGTATGTGAATCAATGAGCTGGTGTTGAACATCCACGGAATCATCCGATCGGAGGCCAATGATGAAAACCTCTCGTCGAACACGAAGAACCTGCCATTGAGGCATGCAGGCTCTAAGGCACCTGAAGGGAGTCTCTAAGTCGCCTTCCCGGATAATGAGCTGAAGTCGACAGGAAGTGACCTTGATCGAAGGTGGGCCATAATGTTTCCCACATCATCGATGCGAGACAGAGGAAAAATGATTTGTGTGAGATAGCAGATGAGGTTGTATTATTACAGAAGTCAACTTCTCTTGAACATATCGGCGGCACTGTGGCGGGCTTGGCAGTATTTGACATCAAATGAGTAAGGGTCATGGTGACAGGGCAATAAGCAGATGAGAGGTCAAATAGGATAACCCAAACCCACGGAGGCCAGTGAAAGATAAGATGAGATGGTCCCACCCAGACACGAAGCAGAAGAGTGCCATGTTCAAGAGCGACATACTGCCGACACGACTACGATTACAGTTCCATTTTCCCCACCATTTCTGGCAGGTACCCCAATTATTTTTGGATGACAAGCTTGACGGGGATAGCATATGCTTGAGGAGCGTCATTTCGACAATACCCGATGTCATCAAATGTTTAACGAGCCTGACAAAGGAAAAACTCGGTGTCTTTTCTTGTTTAGAGAGCCTGAAAAGACAGCAAAAAGAAGACTCCAAGGGGGTCCTTTTTCGTACAGTTGTGTCTCTCGAGCCCGAAAAAGTATAAAACTATGCTCGAAAGAACCGCCCGGTCATTACGACCGAGGAGTACTTTTCGTGAATAGTGCTTTTGACCCGAAAAAGTAAAAAGCGGTCGGAAACACGTCGTTTTAGGGCCTATAACGAGTGTGAAACGACAAACACCCGGCAATCTTTTTAATTTAAACGGTCGAAAAAAGAGCTTTAAAAGTGACCGCCTCTCGTTCCGTTAACGAGTCGAGAGGGGGACTCAGCAATCTTTTCATCTTTAAACGGTCAGAAAAGAGCTGAAAGCAGACCTCCATTTTTATCCTCTTTAACGAGTAAAAAAGGGAAAAATACTCGACAATCTTTTCATATTTTATGAGTCAGAAAAGAGCTTAAAGGTGACTCATCCTAGAGGAACGAGTGGTATAAAGGGTAGCAACTGGTTCCGGCAATGGTGGAACTGTTCAAAACATGTAATGGTTAAGAGGCTGGCTATCAAAACCACTCATAACTGCGGTCCCTCAGGAAAGGTAAAACAACCAAGTGAAAGCATATGATCGGCCAAAGAGATGGTGGCGATGGAATGACAACAACCAAGGCTCATCTAGCAGAATTCAGCGGATAAACATGGCAATCACGAGATGTAAATCAGGTATGGGTTCATTTTTACACAAGCTTGAACCATGGAGAACTTTGCTTGGATTCGGTTTCATTTTTACACAAGCTTGAAACGAAAAACTATGCTTGTTATAAGTTCGCATGCCCCCAGCATAATAATGCAAATCAAGGTACATGCCCCCCAAGCTTCATTGCATTCGACAAAGTGGATGGAATGAAGGTTCACTTTCGAGATCTTGGAAAGACTCGATTGGGTTGTTACGAGATCTTAATCAAAGACTCGATCTAAAAAGGGAGTTGTTTCATTTTTTTAAATGAGGTTGACACAGTAAAAGAACTATCCTCATAACCCTTGTTGCATTTTTTAACGAGGTCGCCACAAGATCAAAACTATCCTCGGCCAGACCCAGTTTCATTTTTTAAGGAGCTTGACACCGGAAAAGAACTATGCTCCATCCAGACCTAATTTCATTTTTTAGGGAGCTTGACATAGGAAAGTGAACTATGCTCCGCCCGAACTTCATCATAATGAATAGGAAGTCGGGGCTTCCAAGAAAGTGGCTCCGGAGGAAAGGCCGACATCTTGGAAATCAGGACCTAATGCCCCCAGGACACTATGCACGATGGTGTCATTACTGGGTACGGGCACGGGGTAGGTGGCCACATAGTTGATTTGCGGCGAGGCAGATGCAACTTGTGGATGAAAGCCAGGAGGGAAGGACGAGTGCGCCGGAGGGGCTTGTGGACGAACGAACGATAATTGATCGAACGTCACGATTCTTCCATCGTGTGGAAAACAAACCACACGGAAAAGTGAAGAAACAAGGGCTCCCATGGCATACACATAATCACGACCAAGGAGAAGACTGAAGTCTAAAGAACCTTGGGTAACTGAGATGTCTATATAGACAGTCTTGCCCCCCAAAGTAATAGGAAACTTTGGAAGGATCCCTAATGGCTGACTCGTTCCTCCGTCAAACGCGGTGAGATGCGGTGCGACAGGTACAAGCGATGGGGAACCCAAAGCTCGCCAAGTAGTAACGGGCATAAGACTAACCGATGCTCCTTCGTCTAACACAGTGCCAGGCAGCGCCTTATTGCAAGCATAGGCGGTGACCCAGAAAGGCACGTGGGATGGAAGGGGAGGGGTAGTCAAACGACTCCAATCAAAGGAAATGACCGAGCTACTTGGTGGGGGAACCATATGGTTGCCCCCCTGCTCGGAAAGAACCGAATCTAAATTCTCCGGAGAGGTTTCAGGAGAACCTTTATCAAGCTCAGGAGAATCTGAGGAGACGAGAAGAACATGAGAATTTTGTTCGTCCGAAACAGAGTGCTTGAGAGGAGGGGAACTCGAATCAACACTCTTTTCGACCAACGGCGGGTCTGGAACAGGCTGGGGACAGCCAGGTTCGGGAAGAGGAGCCTGG
This sequence comes from Pinus tabuliformis, assembly GCA_031772625.1. Classification (NCBI taxonomy): domain Eukaryota; kingdom Viridiplantae; phylum Streptophyta; class Pinopsida; order Pinales; family Pinaceae; genus Pinus; species Pinus tabuliformis. Next base: position 379,703,760 of record CM062815.1, read on the forward strand.
ACAAGAGAGGAATCTGAAGCAATCTCTTTGTCAACAGGGGCGCGATCTGCAGTCGCAGAAAGACGTTGATAACCAGCGGGAAATGGATTCGGAGGAGCAGCAAGACTTTCCAACACAGCAGAGGCTTTATCCATGAGTGGACAAAGGTGAAGGGGATGTTTGCCTTCACAAAGTCGACAGGGGATTCGAAACTTCCCTTTCTCCTTACCATTCCCAACTGATGAGGTAGCATCGCCATGATCATCAGTGGATGATGAAGGGCGGGCCGGATCGTGAGACCAAACTTCTAATACCCTGGGAATGCCAGGACAATCACGAAGCAGATGGTGCTCCTTGCATAATCGACAAGGAAACTCGACCTTCCTCGGAGGAGCAGAAGGTGACCCGACTTCAGGTGTACTGGAGTGGATAGCTGGACTCGAGAGGGGGACTTTGTGCGTAGGCTCTCCCTTAGGGGACTTCTTCTTCTTGGTCTTCCTCTTCTTCTTCTTAGCCACCTGGTTATTCACATCGAGAATTTCACCAGGCGAAGTACAAGAGGACGACGTAGAAGTAGGTGTCGAAGGGGAGAGATCCACCTTAGGATCAACATGATGTTGTTCAGGTGGAGGGACTGATGGACTAACAGCCGATACGGTAGGGACCAAAGAGGTTGAAAACAACCACACAGGCAACCCGACAGTTAACCCTGGTAGGGACAACGTCGCCATATACGGAGCACCAACATTCCCAAGAGGAGGGAATTGTCCTGGGTTCCCATCAGAGGGGGAACCTGGGTTAGTGAATCCTGGAAAAGTTGCCATAGCAAATGAAAACGAAACCTACTCAAGCTAACGCACACAAGATCTAACCAGGTGATGTTATCGTGGCCAAATTAATTTTAAGACGCAAGAACCAAACTTGACCTTTTCATATTTCAGGAGTCGAGAAAAGGACAAAAGATGACTCCAGTCTCCTTCGAATGTTTAATGAGCACGAAGTGACAAGACGCTCACAGGCACCTTTTCGTTTAGGGAGTCCGAAAAGGATCAAAAGCGACTGCTCTGGAACTCTAGGTAGAGGGTGTGCCAAACTTTTCGCAAAACCACAGAATACTTTTTAGGGTACGGGTGGTCAATCTTCGTGAATGCTGTGTTCACTGCATTGCGAATCGTAGGGCGGCCGACTCGGCTTCCTATGGATAAAGGATAAAAGCCTAGTGGGGTCTCCCTATATACTCGACGGTACGTGGGAGCGCAGTCCGTATTAGACCACTATCGAGTCACAGAAGGAGGAATCACCCAACCTAATGTGAAACAACAGTGACTATGTTTTAAGACGCCGGAACACGTCTCTAACCTAGACCTCTAAATATTTGCGTTTAGTTCCAATGCGTTTTTAGATTCATTTGGTTCATTTTACAGTTGATCTTGAGATTAAGTTTCGGTTTCAAGCTCTATCGTATGTTCGCTCACAATTACTTAGATGCAATCTATATGCAAAAGAGTTTCGTTTCATTCGATGAATTCTAGCTACGAGAGAGCAAAGAATTTTTAAACCAAACCAAACGAACACAAACAAACAAGTAGCTAAATGCAGCTAAAGCGAGGAAAGGCAACTTTTCTTTTGAAAATGCAAGTCAACGAAATGTTCTTTTCCTTTTCGAATTTTTTAAAGCAAGCTACTAATTTGATTTCTTTTCAGTGACATAAAGCACCTAAAGGAATTTGGAGGAACCTGAACACCAAGTAAACTACTTAATGAAAGCACACAAAGTTCCCTAAACATTCAACCAAAGCTTCCAAATCAAAGGAAAACAAAGGTCTGCACGAGCTATGTAATCTAAGCTCTGGAAGACAAGCAAGGATTGCAAGCAAGGAGGGAGCGAAAAGAAACCACTTGGAAACACAATCCAAAGCACTCCAACAATCACTGAACAAGTGCATGAACAGATTCGAACTTGGCTGGTCGAACAAACAAACAAGCTCCCTACGGTAGGCTTGACACACACGCAACCTCTAGATGTCCTAGAGTTAGAGCGCGAAATCAATAGAAAAAGGCAAACATCCGAAGGACGAAAGTCACAACCAGTCAACTAGAGACACAACACAATCCAGCAATTGCAAAAGTGATGGTGGGAACACGAACCAAGCAGCGAAAGCAAAAAGGGAAGGTATTTGCAAACTTAAAACTGAGCAAAAACGAAACCTTATGGAAACAAGCTTCGCAATCAAGCAGTTCAGAGTTCAAACAATGAAAAACAAGTCATCAGACAGGAGGAGAGAAGAAGGGAAAGTCACAACAAGAGGTTCAGGAGGCCAATTTGGTCAAAAACGAATTTTACAGGATCAGCGCGGGTAGCCTTCAGCAACTCGGCGCTGACAGGGGGAGGCCTGTAGCAACTTTGCGACGTCAGCGCGGAAAGACAGGAATAAAGCGCGCTGTCTCGGAAAAACGAGGTCAGCGCGGAAAGGAAACACACAGACGCGATGACAAGAAACACAAAGAAGCGGGGGCGCGATGCCAGCGCGGAAGGACACGAATAAAGCGCGCTGTCTCTGAGAACGAGGTCAGCGCGACTGTTAGACGTACAGGCGCGATGGAAAGAAAACCAAAGAACAGGAACGCGATGTCAGCGCGACTGTTTGGAATTAAAACGCGCTGAGCGCAAAAAACAAGCAAGGCCAAACTAAAAACTTCCCAAACCAAATGCAAGAGCTTTTAAACAATAAAGATGCTTCCCAGAAACGCCCAGAAAGTTCATAAGCAAAAAGACAATCCCAAAAACTCGAAAAGAGATCAATCAAAGCCAAACACAAAAGTGGACTCAAGAGACAAAAAGGCTGCTCCCCAGCGGAGTCGCCAAATTGTTGGAGAGGTAAATCCCCTCTACGGATAGAGGCGATCCCTACTAGCCCAGCAAGGGTCTAGCAACAATCACACAATGCTGCTACGCATGTTCCTAGTTACAATTAAACAAGAGGTAAAGAGCACCTACTTGGATTCCTGCGCTGTCGTTTGACGAAGAGATGTTGCCTTCGCTCCTCCGCTTTGGCTGGTCACAATCCTCCGCAATCTGCGAATCGATACCTGCACACACGAAGAGGAAACAAACACAAGCGTGAAATCTAGTAAAAGCAACCATACATCAGTCAGAAAAGATGTAATTCACATTTAACCATCGCATAGACAAATGAGAATGGAACAATAATAGCAGTCATCTATTATTAATCAGAATAGAGAAGAGTACAACCAAATGTTCTGACGTCGGTAACCTTCTCAGGAGGGGCCAGTCAGCATGTATCTCAAGCATTCACCTTTGAGGAAGATTCTCCCAAGACAAGCAACTCTCTCTCACACACAAATAACACAAAACAACCTTCCCTAAGCAATCAATCACTTCCACACCTAGCACACCACACCTATAGCAGCAATCTGAGCACTACAAGCTCTGTACAATCCAAGCTATTCCAAGCTAAGTCTAACTATCCCAAAAAACTCGCTGCCCATGGTAATGGTGAGAGTTTATATAGGAGAAGGAGTCTCCTATAAGGGTGGAAGGATGAGCTTATCTTCAAGGGAAGTTGTTGCAAAGGGTCGAACAGACATGCCATAGAAGGGAGTCGACATTCACAAAGCTAACAACCAAGCCTGGAGTGATCTGGAAGGCTGGATGTTTGAACAAATTCGCCCAAACTGGATCAGCGCGGATTATGAGGAAACTGACGCGATGTCGCCGCATCCACATAACTAGGACAGTCATGTCAGCGCGGAAGAACACGGGAAAGGCGCGATGTTCACCAACGCGGGAAAGGGATGTTCTTCCGCGCTGGCAGCGCACGGAATACACTATGAAGCGCCAGTCATCGCGGGTATTTTTAAAACAGACGCGCTGATGCATAAAACTTTGGAAAAAAGGGGTTTTAGGGCTAGTTCAGAAGGCATGAAGCTTAGTGATTGACACAGCAGGGTGACTGACAGGAAGGCAGTGACAAATTACTGTGTAACAATGGTATTAGAGTTGTCAAACACGGAATGAAGAGAAACCTATTAAAATAAAGGTTCAAATTAAGGTAGTTAGAGTTGAATTATGGTAGTGTGACGAAACATAGGATGGCTAGGTATATACATAGTGCCAACATATACTAGATCTTGTCAATACACCATCATTAAAGAAGTTGGGGACAATGCGTATCGCTTGGATCCACCATCTGAGCTAGGTAATCACAAAGTACTTGATGCCAATGATCCCAAGATATATGAACAATAAATTTTGGAAAATAATGTTCATGTATTCCATATTTCATACGCCACTATATATTTCCATCCCCTTTTCTCAAAATACACCATGTCAGATGCATATCACTACTCCGATAGACAACAATAACATGCTTCTTATCTTGTTAGACGCAAATAGTGATGACCTACCTAGGAAAAATGGTTCTCTAAGATATATATTTGGATATAGTTGCCTAATTTGGTTGAGAAAGAGGGAACACTCTATGACTAAATAGGGGGGAACTCTCGTCTTAAATAGGTCAGAATTGATATAGATGAAAAATGAAGTCTACATAATGGAGCACTTCTATAAATTAAGTTAATGACATTAAATAAATGCGTAAGCTCTCTATATAAGTAGTGGAGATGTATTAATTAAATTACTAAGTGGTAATTTCTTAATTTGTTAAGGCAATAATTGAGATGACTAATCTGTATCTCTTACCAAGATTTCAATGGAGAAATAAAGAATTTAGTTATGAGGGTTTTGCTTTCATTTTCCTTAAATCTTTCTTTCTTCCATGTGTATTTTCAATGTGTCAAGATAAACAATCCTTAAATTTGTAGTGGATGAATCACATGACATTTCCAAAGGCACATTAAAGAGAAATGTAACTCACACAAACATTGTCATAATTTATGACAATGTATATAAGTAATGGTTTGTAATAAAATGATATAATGATGATGATGATTAACATCCATTGAGACTATAATTGTTTTATCCAGGATCTATGTTTGGTTAACACAAGATAGTTGAAGATAAAGTTCTCTTCATCTTCAACCATCTTGGTGTTAGAAAGATGATAGATTTCTCTTGTCCCATGTTGTTTTGAGAATTCTCTAATGCTGAGTCTTACTATATAGTGCATAAGAATTTCTTCTTATTTTAGCAATATTGTTTTTCTTCTTCGTGCTAGTCAAAATTGAGAGGCACTTTTGATCTTCTAGATTATGCTTAACTACCTTATTGTAATATCTTAATTTTTCTTTGTTTCTCTAACCTTTTATTGCACCAAAGATTATTTTTAAATTTAGATGTAATAACATTTTTATATTATTACAATTTTGCATAATAATTCTTCATGCATTCCCCAATGATCTAGCCAAGATTTGAGATCGTTACGCCATCCATGCTTAAGGTACTAGTGGTTTTAGCTAAGGTTTGAAACAATTTTGATAAGCCTATTCTCGTCCATGTTGTTTAACTAGTTCTTGTACATTAAGTACCTAGTCATAGTTGTGCTCTCAATAGGGGAAAACTCACATATAAAGCGAAGATAGAGTTAAATGATCTTCTTTCAATTTTGAAGTTCTAAATTATAAATTTCCTTCTTGTCAATCTACATTGTATTGATTGTTAACTTAATTGATCTTTAGTTCGTCTTGAAAAATTTGTGAAAATATAAAATAAATGTAAATACGAGGTTTCATTTTCAAATCTTGAATTACTTATTCATAATGGGGTGGTGTGAAATGATATGATTAAGCTAGAGGTTATACTGACCCAATGCTATTTAGCTCAACCATAGTTCCATGACACATATGTACGAGAAGGGTCCGGCTACCAATTCTTTTATATATATATTTATTTCAGCTATTAAGAAGAGCAAAGGATATAATATTCTTCAAACTTTTGAGAGGATTAGGGGCATCGCTTTCACCTACTACGCTGAAAAAGAATGTTACCAAAATTTACCTACAAACTTTCAAATTATATTTTTCGTTTTTTTTAATCGTATAACCCCATTTTAAACATTTAAATAATAAATCTGGATAATTTGAAAATTATGAATTTTCTACAGTTGCAAAATATTTACTTACAAGCTGTAATTTTTTTTTAACTCGAAAACCGTGATGCAGATTTCTACGCGTGGAAGACAACTCATAATAATCGAGGCAATCCGGCTTTTAAGCCAGAAGTAAAGCCCTGGATATGATGTGCCGGTATCCAAGTATGCCCTCTTAGACAAGCTCCGGTGTATAGCATCTTATATCACATGAATTTTATAATAAAGTACTTGGGATTCTAGGAAAGTCCAAGCCAGTTTATCGTAATTTGACTTCTCGTGAATTTTATAATAAAGTACTCGGGATTCTAGGCAAGTCCAAGCCAGTTTATCGTAATTTGACTTCCCGATTTATCGTAATTTGACTTTCGAACATTTGAAGTCCATTGGATCCGTGGTGTAACGAACCCCAATATGTAAAATATCGCACCATTTGCCTGCTGTTGTCCAGCTATGCTCATCTAATTTCGAGATATTCCATTCGAGGTGTGCGTGATAATGGCATTTCTAGGTGCTTTATAAATTGGGAGTTACTGTTACACAAGTAATTACAGTTTCATTGTGCATTTTAATCTGTAAATTGCAGCAGCAACAGCGGAGGAGCGGGTTCAAGGCCGAGCAGAAGGAAAGATTTAGAGAGAACCCCCCTCCATTCTAACAACATGAATTCGCAGAAGCAATGGACCAGTATGTTTATAAAAACCCAGTCGTCAACCTCGTCAGGCAATCAACTTTCTGAAACGTCTGATTCTTCCACGATGAGGTGGCCTTACTCTGAACCAGGTAAGCAATATCCCCTGGGCCGCAAGTCCAAACTTAATCCAGTTTGCCCAGATGCCGGGTATATAGAGTCCTATTTCATTCACATCTAGACGCATCGATATGATGCAGTTCCGCTCATGCTTACAGAGGCAGTTCAATACAAATTTTCTTTTTTCAATACACCTTTTCAACAAACCTTTTTAGACAAGGCTATTAAAAATTATCACTCATTGTTGGGTATTTTTCTTTAAATGGGGAAAATACCAAAAACCAATATTTAAACACACTGAGGCAATGCTCTGTTTCTTTTACTCCAGGATCTTTTGTGCATAGAAGACTTAAAAGAAATTTCACTCAGAGAACTAGAGTATTTCACCACCATAAAAGATTTCTATTCATTAAAACAAAAACTGATACATCCTCTTTTACTGAGAGGGATTTACCAAAACAAATACTCTTCCTCTTTTACAAAATGATTTTTACACTGCTCTGTAAAATCTTCATCCACTGCTGTAAATTAAAATTTACATAAGTTTACTGCTGTAAACAAAATTCACTCAGACTTACAAAAAAAAAACTTCACCATTTTCTTTATGCACTGCTGTGCAAAACTACACATGGTTTTTCCACACACCAAAAATTACTTCATCTGGTTCTATCTTTTTACACACTGCTGTGTGTTCAATACATACCACACATGGTTTTCGCTTCACCACTCTAATTTTACTCTACTGTAAACTCACACTAAAAACCTCCCGTGTGCCATATACAAGAAACAATAGTCAACACAGTAATAAATTACATACTCATATCCCATACAGAATTTATGTAATAAGTACATACGCCCATAACTTTTCATAAAAAAACTTACGAACTTTATGTAAAACTTTAATATTTTACCTACCACTATGACATTTCATTAAGACCTATGGTCAACCAAAACTTAGATTTACTCCACGCAACATTTAATATTTGCCGTCGGGTGAATTTCAAACATTATGCAATTTGGTTTTGGGAAGCCATCGGGTCCACTCCATCGCATCACAACTTTACTCATGTCAAAGACCCCGACTCTATGACATTGCCGATAGCGATGTGCCGATGCGATATCGGCGATCGCTTATCGCAAACACAAAAGCTTCTTTATAACTCCTTCACTTTGACTTTGCCGATGCGATATCGGCGATCGCTTATCGCAAACACAAAGGCTTCTTTATAACTTCTTCACTTTGACTTTGCCGATGCGATATCGGCGATCGCTTATCGCAAACACAAAGGCTCCTTTATAATTCCTTCACTTCATTTTGCCGATGCGATATCGGCGATTGCAGTTGAAATTATATTTTCAACACTCCCCTTTAATTTCAACTGTCGGGCATTCAATCATACCCAAACACTTCTTCAAAAATTCAAAGCTTTTCTGATCCAATGGCTTTGTCAAAATGTCTGCTACCTGTTCCTGAGTACTGCAATGTTGTAGCACAATTTCTCCATTGTTCACCAATTCTCTGATGTAGTGAAACCTTGTATCAATGTGTTTCGTTCTCTTATGAAACACTGAATTCTTTGACAATGCAATAGCTGAGCTATTGTCACAAAAGATGACTGTCGCTTTTGCCTGCTCTTGGCCTAAGCTTCTCAACATTCTTCTCATCCACACTGCTTGACATGCTGCTGCTGTAGCTGCCACGTATTCAGCCTCTGCTGTAGACAATGCTACAATGGACTGCTTCTTAGAAGCCCATGAAATGGCTCCTGAACCCATATGAAAAACATAACCGGAAGTGCTCTTCCGATCATCTACACTTCCAGCCCAATCGCTATCTGTGTAACCAACCAAATCTGAATGTTCTGAGGCATGATATAGAATTCCAAACATTTTAGTGCCTTTGACATACCTCAAGATTCTCTTTGCTACCTGCCAATGTGCCTCCTTTGGCCTCTCCATAAATCTGGAAATTAAACTAACAGCATACATTAAATCAGGCCTAGTTGCTGTTAAATACATAAGGCTGCCTACAATGCTTTTGTATAGGCTAGGATCAAAATCCTTGCTGCTGTCTTCTCTGCTGAGCTTTAATCCCATTACTGTGGGAGTGATGGCTGCCTTGCACTCTTCCATCTTAAATCTGCCCAAAACTTGATTTACATATCTTGCTTGAGATATGAAAATTCCTTTTTCATTTTGCTCTACTTCTATGCCTAAGAAGTATCTCAAGAAACCCATATCAGTCATTTCAAATTCATCCTTCATGACTGATTTAAAATTCTTAATGAGATAAATATCATTTCCAGTGAAAATAACATCATCTACATACAAAACAACAATTAAAATTTTACCATCCTTTTCCTTGATGTAGACTGTGGGTTCTCCTTCACATTTGTCGAATTCATTATCCAATATATAAGAATCTATCCTGCTGTACCATGCTCTTGGCGCTTGCTTCAGCCCATAAAGAGCTTTCTTCAATTTGCACACTTTGTGCTCTTCACCTTTCTTCTCATATCCGAGAGGTTGTTCCACATAGACCTCTTCCATTAACACTCCATTTAGGAATGCTGACTTCACGTCCATTTGGTAGACTTTCCATTTGTTTTGTGCTGCTATGGACAGCACTGCTCTCACGGTTTCCATTCTTGCAACCGGGGCGAAAGTCTCCTCATAATCTCTTCCATACTGCTGCTTGTAGCCTTTAACAACCAGCCTTGCTTTATGCCTTTCAATCTTGCCTTCAGCATTGCTTTTGGTCTTGTAGACCCATTTCACACCAATGACTTCTTTGCCTTTCGGTAGCTCAACCAAATCCCATGTTTTGTTTCTCTCTATGGCATTAATTTCCTCATCCATAGCTTCTATCCATTTCCTATCTTTAATAGCTTCTTCAAAATGAATAGGATCATCAACATGACAATACAAGGCAAATAAGGAATTCATTCCTTCTTCATAAATTTCACTTAGATTTCTAAACTTCTTACCTCGTTCACTTGGTGTGCAAGTGCTTGAAGATGCACTTGAGTTTCCCCCTTGTGGTGTGCTTGGGGAAACACTCTCATTGATCCTCAATGGTGTTCCTTGCTGTCCTTGTGTTGGCGCTGCTGTTTGGGGATGTATTTCAACCACCTCCTCTTCATCTTCATCATGAGACAAACAGTTCTTGACATTCACTGTTTTCTCTATGCTTCCATCCCAAGCTTCCTCTTCAATGAATTGAACATCCCTGCTTACAAAGAACTTCTTGGTAGATGGAATGTACAGCCTGTAGGCTTTGGATTCATCACTGTATCCAATGAAGATGCATTTCTCCCCTTTGTTGTCCAACTTCCTCCTTAGCTGATATGGTATGTGTGCATAGGCCACACACCCAAAAACTCTCATGTGGGTGACTCCTTGCTTTCTCCCACTCCATTCCTCTTCTGGCACCTTGTTCATGACTGCTTTTGTAGGACACCTGTTCAGTATATAAACTGCACAATGTACAGCTTCAGCCCAATACTCATTTGGCAAATGCTTTGCCTTCAGCATGCTCCTCGCCATATCCATGATGGTCCTGTTCTTCCTTTCAGCAACTCCATTTTGTTGCGGAGTGTACCGAATTGTAAACTGTTTATGAATTCCATTTTCTCTACAGAATCTTAGGAATTCCTTGGAGATATACTCACCTCCTCTATCAGTTCTCAAGACTTTTATATGCAGCCCGCTTTGGTTCTCCACAAGTGCTTTGAAATTTTGGAATTTCTCAAACACTTCACTTTTGTTTTTAAGGAAATATATCCAAGTTTTTCTTGTACAATCATCAATGAATGTCAAGAAATATTGGCTGCCAGCTAATGATGGAGCTTGCATTGGTCCACACAAATCTGAGTGGATAATCTCTAAGGGTGTCTTTGCCCTTATGCTTTTCCCTGATGGAAAACTCTCTCTATGTTGTTTGCCCAATATACAACCTTCACAAAGGCTGTCCGGCTTCTCTATCAATGGTAATCCCTTTACCATTCCTTTTCTGCTCAATAAGTTTAGACCTCCAAAGTTTAGATGCCCGAATCTCAAGTGCCATAACCAGTTCTCATCCTTTGGCACGCTTTGGAAGGCCTCTTGGGTGACTGCTGCCATTTCCCTTTTGTTTTTCATGTCTGCCCTGATCCTAAGAGGGAACATCCTGTTCCTTGTCATCTTCACTTCAGCAATGCATCTTTTGCTGGGTGGTATATCCATGATGGTGCACACATCATTTACAAAGTAAACATTGTAACCCTTTTGGATAAGCTGTCCAACACTCAATAGGTTACATGTCATTCCGGGGACATAGTAGACATCTGCTATGGTTTTCCTTTCTCCTTGTTTTGTAAAAAAATTTATCTCCCCTTTTCCCATAACAGACACTTTACTATCAGTTCCTAGTGTGACCTCTGATTTCAAGTTTTGATTTAAGGCTGAGAAGAGGGCAATGTTTCCTGTCATATGGTTGCTGCAACCTGAGTCTAAGAACCATATGTCTTCACTATGTGTTTCAGCCATGTTACATGATAACAACACATTATTTTGGCTGCTGTTTTCCCTAGTAACATTTGCATTTTGTCTACTACTCATATCGTGCTGCTTCTTCCTACATTCACTGGCATAATGCCCATACTTTTTACAGTAATAACATTGGACATTGGATTTTTCATACCTTTGTCCTTGAGCATGATGTTGATCTCTTTGTTGGCTGCTGCCTTGGCCTTGGTTCTGATTTGGATTGCTGCCTCTTCCTTGTGCATTTGATGGGCTGTTCCTTCCTCCTCTGTTCTGGCTTCTGCCTCTTCCTCTTCGGTTTCCTCTTCCTTGACCTCTTACTCTTCCAAAGGACATCTGGGTCTTGAAGGCTTGCTCAAGAGATGAGTTTTCATTCCTACTCAACCTCTGTTCATGTGTTATCAGTGATGCATGTAGCTCATCAACTGAATATCTTGAGAGATCCTTTGTCTCTTCAATGGTGGTGACTATGGCATCAAACCTTGAGGGTAAGACCCTCAATATTTTCTCCACTATTCTTCTATCTTCAATGGTTTCTCCATGAGTTCTCATTTGTGTGATTACACCAATCACATGAGTGAAGAATGAGTCAATGTTATCTGACTCCTTCATGTTCAAGTTCTCAAAATCCTTTCTCAGCAATTGTAGTTTTGCTGTCTTCACTCTCTCCATGCCTTGATAGGCTGTCTTGAGGGTTTGCCATGCTTCATTGGCTGTCTTAGCTGCTGCTAACCTTGGAAACATACTCTGGTCTACTGCTAGATACAACAACACTCGGGATTTTGAATCCTTCTTCCTATTGTTCTTCAGCAGATCCTTCTCTCCCTGAGTTAATGCATTGAACTCAGTTTCATCTGCTGGTTCTTCAAAACCTTCTTCAACTATTTCCCATAAATCTTGAGAGGCAAGTAGGGCTGTCATAGTTATTGACCAATAATCATAGTTCTTCCCATTAAACTGTGGGAGCTGGGTGTTAAACAAACCCATACCAGTGCTTGTGCTGGCCATTCCTTGACTGTGTATTTAAAAAAAATGACTGTTTCTTTCAGCAGCAACACAAAGAAAAATCTTTGAGAAATACCTGAACCCTTTGTTGTCTGAGTCTTCTGTCTGACTGAGAAGTTTTGCTGCAGCAACAACCTTCTCCCTTCAGCTTCTTGAACACCTTCAAGAGCCTAAGCCTGCTCTGATACCACTGTTGGGTATTTTTCTTTAAATGGGGAAAATACCAAAAACCAATATTTAAACACACTGAGGCAATGCTCTGTTTCTTTTACTCCAGGATCTTTTGTGCATAGAAGACTTAAAAGAAATTTCACTCAGAGAACTAGAGTATTTCACCACCATAAAAGATTTCTATTCATTAAAACAAAAACTGATACATCCTCTTTTACTGAGAGGGATTTACCAAAACAAATACTCTGCCTCTTTTACAAAATGATTTTTACACTGCTGTGTAAAATCTTCATCCACTGCTGTAAAATAAAATTTACATAAGTTTACTGCTGTAAACAAAATTCACTCAGACTTACAAAAAAAACTTCACCATTTTCTTTATGCACTGCTGTGCAAAACCACACATGGTTTTTCCCTACACCAAAAATTACATCATCTGGTTCTATCTTTTTACACACTGCTGTGTGTTCAATACATACCACACATGGTTTTCGCTTCACCACTCTAATTTTACTCTACTGTGAACTCACACTAAAAACCTCCCGTGTGCCATACAAGAAACAATAGTCAACACAGTAATAAATTACATACTCATATCCCATACAGAATTTATGTAATAAGTACATACGCCCATACCTTTTCATAAAAAAACTTACGAACTCTATGTAAAACTTTAATATTTTACCTACCACTATGACATTTCATTAAGACGTATGGTCAACCAAAACTTAGATTTACTCCACGCAACATTTAATATTTGCCGTCGGGTGAATTTCAAACATTATGCAATTTGGTTTTGGGAAGCCATCGGGTCCACTCCATCGCATCACAACTTTACTCATGTCAAAGACCCCGACTCTATGACATTGCCGATAGCGATGTGCCGATGCGATATCGGCGATCGCTTATCGCAAACACAAAAGCTTCTTTATAACTCCTTCACTTTGACTTTGCCGATGCGATATCGGCGATCGCTTATCGCAAACACAAAGGCTTCTTTATAACTCCTTCACTTTGACTTTGCCGATGCGATATCGGCGATCGCTTATCGCAAACACAAAGGCTCCTTTATAATTCCTTCACTTCATTTTGCCGATGCGATATCGGCGATTGCAGTTGAAATTATATTTTCAACACTCATTACAACAATTCAAAATAAACATTCCATTTTACAACTTTCTTGACTCTCAATTTACAATCCCTTTAGGTTAACTTTTCACTGTATCATGCTCTGCAACTAGTGACTAATTTCAATATCGACGTTTATATTATTATTGGACATTGTATTCACTGTAGGACTATTCAAGAGGTTCCATTTAGGGTTATCAGGGTTCATAATAATTATAACATAACCATTAATTTCCTTAAATAAGCTTTGGTAGGTTTTCTGAATCTTTGCAGTTAAACATTATCCCTCATTACAAAAATTCAAAATGAAATTTGCAGTTACTGGACAGAGATCATTTTGCAACTTTCTTGAATCCCAATTTACAATCACGATATGTTAACTTTTCACTACATCATCCTCTGCGTCTAGTGACTACTTTCAATATCGACCTTTATGTCAGTATTTGACATTGTATCATTGTAGACCCTATTCAGGTGATCAGGGTCCATGATAATTATAATATGATCATTAATTCCCTTAAATAAGGTTTAGCAGGTTAATCTTCGCAATCTTATATATTCTTATTTTTACTGGTTGAAGGGTATTAGAAAAAAAGAGAGATGTAGATATATTAAAAAAAAACCATACAAAACAATTCTATATAAAATTTTTGAAATGATTTCTATAAACCAAGTATTAAGTGACATAATTATATCATACCTTATTCCTTTGAGAATTGAATCTCAAAATGTCATTGATCTCTTTTTTAATCATATTCAAACATACGTACGAAAACATTATTAATCTAATCTTACGCCCTTTTATGAGAATGGCTCATTTAAAAAAAGATAATTGTTTTGAAAATTTTAAATTTCTTTCTATACCCTTGTATTTTTTCAATTTGTTTTAATCACATTTCCTTAACATGTTCTAGCCATTTATGTCAAACCCAATTGGCAATATGAGTCCAAGTATCCGAATAGAGTATTGACAATTGATATATTTTACATGCAACAGGTGAAACGTCACATAATCATGCACTGGAGAGGAAGACGAGCCAGCCCAAAGGGAGGACCAGATGGAATCCAAAACCAGAGCAGATAAGGATATTGGAAGCTATTTTCCAATCTGGCGTGGTGAGTCCTCCAAGAGAAGAAATAAAGAGAATCAGAGCGCAGCTAGAGGTGTTCGGACAAGTTGGAGACGCAAACGTGTTTTACTGGTTCCAGAACAGAAAATCCCGATCAAAGAGAAAGCCGCGATTGCCAGCTGCACAAAGATCTAAATCTAGGACCCAGTCTGGGACCCTTTCTTCAACTTCATCTACATCAACATCAACATCTGTTAATTCCAAATCTGTCACGGAAATTTACAATAGTTCACCCAATTCGAAGCACAGTAACACTGGAGATCAATATTACTCCAGTTGTGCAACGCCAGTTTCTACATTCGCCGAGAATGATTATGACATGCAGGCCGTGTACAAAGAAATGAGGAAAACATCAATATCTGTTCCGACTAAAACTTTGCCAAACCCTTCTAATAGTCTAGCCAATGCCATGCAGCCTAACATTGGAGATCAATATTGCTTCAATTCTGCTGCTCCACTTTATTCATCTGCTGGGAATACATTAACATCTGCTCCGCCTGAAACTTTGCTGAACTCTTCCAAAAGTCCACTCAATGCCATGCCGGCTAACATTGGAGATCAATATTACTTCTCTTCTGCTCCGCCGGTATCTTCATCTGTTAATTCTAAAACTGTCACGGAAATTTATAATAGTTCACCCAATTCCATGCACAGTAACACTGGAGATCAATATTACGCCACTTGTGCAACGCCAGTTTCTGCATTCGCCGAGAATGATTATGACATGCAGGCCGTGTACGAAGAAATGACTAAAACATCAATATCTGTTCCGACTAAAACTTTGCCAAACCCTTCTAATAGTCTAGCCAATGCCATGCAGCCTAACATTGGAGATCAATATTGCTTCTCTTCTGCGGCCCCACTTTATTCATTTGCTGGGAATCATTATGATCATCTGAATACATCAACGGATCAATATTGCTTCTCTTCTGCCGCTCCACTTTATTCATCTGCTTGGAATCAATATGATCATCTGAATACATCAACATCTGCTCCGCCTGAAACTTTGCTGAAGTCTTCCGAAAGTCCACGCAATGCCATTCCGGCTAACACTGGAGATCGATATTGCTTTTCTTCTGCTGCGCCGGTATCTTCATCTGCTGGGCATCATTATGATCTTCACACCGTGTACGATGAAATGAGTAATATTAATGAACTCTGTAATATGCAAGCAATAGAAGCCACAACAGCAGCACCAGCAGAAGCTCAAAGCATAGTGAATAAAGGTACATCACTGGAACAAAATCATTCTCGTATCTTGACATGAAGATGCAAGAGTGCATGGAAACATAGACATTGCCGTCATTGCAGTCAATAAGTTGTCTGGACCATGTCTGATACTAATCTTGGTGTGCAGGAATAGGAGGGGTGCAAGAGGGCTCTATCAGTAACCCCAGGCCATCAATAACTGTATTCATCAATGACGTCCCAACTACAATCCCTTCAGGCCCTATAAATTTCGGGGATTTCTTCGGGAATGATGGTCTTCTACTAAATTCCTCTGGCGAGTCTGTTCTAGTTAATGAATTTGGACTCACAAGCCTGGAGCATGGAGCTACGTATTTCTTGGTACGCTATATATAATTCTCCTTCTGTAGAATCAGCACCAGGCCAATAACATTGATTGTAAAAGGAAGAGGTTGATTCTCACTCTCCATGTGCGTGTGTTTGCTTTCTATTTTTGCAGATATGAAGGAATTTTTCATGACCACTTCATGACAATCTGGAGCTCCTAGTTTCTCCGTCGCCCTATTCAATCTCGGCTTAGCTTCTAAAGCTTAAGATTTTATACGTTGTCGCTATGTATTTCATAGATTTTATAAGCGTCTCATGTGAAAAGAAAGGGATGTTGCAGACTGCAGTGTATACAATTTCTTAGTCGTAGTACTGGTGGGTGACTGAGTGCTTTCCGACCTCCCCTCACATTCAATTATTCTTTTGTAATTCATGCTCCCTCACATTCAGTTATTCTTTTGTAATTCATGCTCCGACCTCCCCTCACATTCAATAATTCTTTTGTAATTCATGCTCTCTCACATTCAGTTATTCTTTTGTAATTCATGCTCCGACCTCCCCTCACATTCAATTATTCTTTTGTAATTCATGCTCCGCTCTCCCAATGATATGCAATTGTACATACATAATTCAACGGGATAATGTTAATTTTAAGATTCTTTCATTCCATCGCTGGATGGAAACATCATGTCCAAGTCTTTATGCGAGCATTGCAGTTTCCCAATTTTTCGTGGGCGCGCTCGCAGTTGGCTACAGTCAACTGCAATTTACCCTGGGACTGTTTAAATGTGTGGTTCTTTCAATTATCTTATTCTTATCCCATTATAAGTTTACCTTTCCATATTAAAAGCTGAATATGTTTGAATGGTACAAGTTCCATTTCTGCAATTTTTTTACCGTCGTGGATAAAACGTAAAACTTGGTCGGAAGCAAATTGGGTTGAGTTTTTGGGACAAATATATCCTTTACAGAAAATCCTATAAAGTTGGTTTCATTGCTTTCTCAATTAGTGGTATGCTCTGTCATTATTATGTCATTTTATCAGAAATAATAACTTGAATTTAAAATGATATTCATTGGTTTTTGAAATAATGATACGCAACATTATGTGAAATTGTTTATTTAAATATTAACTTGAATTTAAATTAAGGATTAATTATATATCAGATAAAACAATTTGCCTAAAAATAAAATACTGTTTTCATGATGGTACCAAAATCTATTTTAAACCCACTTCCTCAGCCCTCTCCACCCCAATAACCACTGCCAAATTTGTAATGTACATATAAACTCATTTGTGTTAGGATGTTTAAATTCAAACTTTCAAAAATTTCAATTTCAATTTTCGCGGCTTCCATAGGCGGGAAAATGTTTAAATTTCAATTTTCGCGGTTTCCATAGGCGGGAAAACTGAAAAACGCCTCAAACGAAGGCATTTCATATTAAATATAAGGCAGAGTCTCACGGTCTCGCCTTCCTTTTCCCTACCTGTTTTATAATCTTGGAGCTTCCACACTCGCTGTCGCCTGAATTATTTCAACGCTTTCTGATACTGTCGTCAAGATCAGAGGCGAGGGATTCATTGCACAGCGTAATCAAAAAGACCCTCGGCCTGCTGTTGTACCGTTTAATGACCTCTTTCACCCGCCTATGCCCTGGATGTTAATAATCGTCACGAGTCGAAGGCAAAGAGCGCAAGGTTGGGACAGATGTTCACCTTCTCGGTTTTCAAGCCTTACAGAATGAACAGTCGTCTCGAAAGCATACTAAGGTTTCTTTCTCTCCTTGCCTGCGATAATTTTTATTCGGTTTTCAAATTGTTAATGATCCATTCCTAGGAAGTCGCGTCACTTCTACGCTTCATCAGGATTAACTTGACTTACTCGTCCGGAGCCAAAACGCCAAAATGATGGCCTCTCTTTGATTTTCTTCAATTAAGGTTTTAGGTACTTGTTAAATGAATTATATAAATGCGGTTTCACAAGCAATCTTGATAGATAAAGAAGAAAAGGCACGTCCTCTGACTGAACTCCCTGTCAAAACACTACAATTTAATGAAATGCGTAAACACTAAAACCCTACACAAAGTTTATATAAACAATCCATGAAGTGTAATTATTATTAAAATCAGACCGAAACCTGAAAATGCTAGCGTCCAGTGCAACAGTGAGAGTTGTTTTTAGGAAACCCTAGTACCTCCTTTTAGTCTTCTTTCACTCTGGAGTCTCAGAATCTTCCTTTCACCTTCCTTTCCGGCTGTCTCTCTGCTTAGCAAGCCCAGAGGCTTGCTTCCACTCCACTTTTTGTCCACAACCTACTGAATTTTAATTTCCATTGAAGTTGTAAATACATTTTAAAACAATAGCCTCAGCGACAACATCCCTGCCTTTCTTTTGAATGGAGGCAATATGGGTAATGTGCGCGTCGTTTATGTATTATTCTTGAATGCAAATGAAATTCACATAGTTATATACTCTCTGGACGTTTCTGTACCCTACGGACAAGGTATAAACAAAGTTCACATAATTATATACTCTCTGGACGTTTGTGTACCCTATGGAGAAGGTATAAACAAAGTTCACATACTTATATACTCTCTGCACGTTTGTGTACCCTATGGAGAAGGTATAAGCAAAGTTCACGTTCACGTAGTTATATACTCTGCACGTTTGTGTACCGTATGGAGAAGGTATAAACAAAAGACATATGTTTACATAAAAATTAAGGAATTCTCGTATGTCTATGAAAGTAAAATGAACACATAAATTTTCCTTTTTCTTTTAACTATTTCCTTATGGAGTGAGTTCTCACTGACTACAAAAATTGGAACCAGTTAAATAAGATTACATTGGAAACATGAGTCGAGTGAAACTCACTAAACTAAACGAACTGAAACTCAACTAATATACCTGGAGGGATGGTTTTTGTTGGGGATTTTTCTGTCAAAATCCCGAAAACAACATAAACTGGACACAGAGAACAATGCTCTGTTTTGATCTCCAGGATCTTAGCACAGGGAAGCTTAAAAATTTCTAAGCAAACACACAGAGTTTTCACACATCAACAAATTCCTATTCATTAATAAAAGCAACTGCAGTTACAAATTTATTCCTCTGTGTTTTTTTCCCAATATGCAGCCTTCACAAAGGCTGTCCGGTTTCTCTATCAATGGTAATCCTCTTACCATTCCTTTTCTGCTCAACAAGTTAAGACCTCCAAAGTTGAGATGTCCAAATCTCAAGTGTCACAACCAATTTTCATCCTTTGGCACACTTTGGAGAGCCTCTTGGGTAACTGTTGCCATTGCATCTTTGTTTTTCAAATCTCCCCTTATTCTGAGAGGGAACATTCTGTTCCTCGTCATCCTCACTTCAGCAATACATCTTTTGCTGGGTGGAATATCCATGATGGTGCACACATCATTTTCAAAGAAAACATTGTAACCCTTTTGAATAAGCTCTCCAATACTTAAGAGGTTACATTTCATTCCAGGAGCATAATAAACATCTGCTATCGTTTTCCTTTCACCTTGCTTTGTAAATATTTTAACTTCTCCTTTACCCATAACAGAAATTTTTCTATCAGTCCCAAGTGTGACTTGTGACTTCACACTTTGATCTAAAGCAGAAAACATGGCTATGTTTCATGTCATATGGTTACTACAACCGGAATCTAGAAACCATATATCTTCACTATTTGTTTTAGCCATGTTATAAGCTAATAGCACATTATCTTGGCTGACATTTTCTCTAGTAATATTTGCACTAGACCTATTACTCACATCATGCTGCTTCTTCCTACATTCATTGGCATAATGCCCATATTTTTTACAATAATAACATTGGACATTGGATTTTTCATACCTTTGTCCTTGAGCATGATGTTGTCCACATTGTTGGCTGCTGCCTTGGCCCTGGTTCTGATTTGGATTGCTGCCTCTTCCTTGAGCATTTGCTGGACTATTCCTTCCACCTCTGTTCTGGCTTCTGCCTCTTCCTCTCTTGTTTCCTATGCCTTGACCTCTTCCTCTTCCAAAGGACATCTGGGTCTTGAAGGCTTGCTCTAGAGATGAGTTTTCATTTCTACTCAACCTCTGCTCATCTTTTATCAGTGATGCATGAAGCTCATCAACTGAAAAGTTTGAGAGATCCTTTGTCTCTTCTATGGTGGTGACAATCACATGGAACCTTGAGGGTAGGCACCTCAATAGTTTCTCCACAATCCTCCTTTCTTCAAGTATCTCTCCATGAGATCTTATTTGTGTGACCAAGCCAATTACTTGAGTGAAGAATGAGTCAATATTGTCTGACTCCTTCATGCACAGGTTCTCAAAATCTTTCCTCAGCAACTGCAGTTTTGTTGTCTTCACTCTCTCCATTCCTTGATAGGTTGTTTTAAGAGTTTGTCATGCTTCTTTGGATGTCTTAGCTGCTACTAACCTTGGAAACACGCTTCCATGCACTGCCTGATACAAGAAGAAGCCGCTTTTGAGTCCTTCTTCTTGTGGCTCTTTAACAGATCCTTCTCTCCCTGAGTTAATGCATTAAACTCATTTTCATCTGCTGGCTGTTCAAAACCATCTTCAACTATTTTCCATAAGTCTTGGGAAGCAAACAAGGCTTTCATTGTTATTGCCCAATAGTCATAGTTTTTACCATCAAATAATGGGAGCTGCATACCCATGCTATTGCTGATGCTGGTACCAACCATTTTTTCACTCTTAACTATGCTTCAAATACTTGACTGTATTTAAAAATAACAGACGGTCTTCAACAACAACACAAAAAAAAAACTTGAGAAATACCTTGGATTCTTTTGCCCGAGTCTTCACACTGCTGGAGAAGTTGCTGCAATAAGAATCCTTCCTTCAGCTTCTTTGAACCCTTCAAAGAGCCTGGATTAGCTCTGATACCACTGTTGGGATTTTTCTCGTAAAATCCCAAAAACAAACAAACTACAGAACAGAGAACAATGCTCTGTTTCTCTCTCCACAGGATCTTAGCACAGGGAAGCTTTAAAAATTTCTGAGCAAACAGAGATTTCCACACACACAAAAAAAAACTTTGCATTCATCAATAAAATAACTGTTGTTACAGACTTCTTCCTCTCTCAGAGGGATTACACAGGAACACTTCAGTTCCAGTTCCAAAAATGATTACTCTGTTTTACTTTGCAAGTCTTTACACTGCTGTAAAATAAAAATTACATACGCTGCTGCGTGCTCCCTTTTTTTTACTTCGTACTGCTGTGCATTACAATTCCTCTTCTCTCTCATCAACACAAGAAAAAGAACATTACATATATATGACAACCAAAATGAAATTACTTCACATTTTCACTGGCCATGCTTCAGTAAAAGAAATAATAAAAATTAAATGGTTTTACCAACTTTTACTTATGCCCATACTCCCGGTGAAATAAAATTAAAATCTTCACCAAAACTTACCAACCCACAGTAAATTCCATTTATTGCTTTAATGACATTTACTGGCGGTCAATAAATGTAACTTTTACTTCACGTCAAATTTATTTGTTGCTGGCCTGTACTTCAACCATTGACTTCAATTGGATCGCATCGCATAATCCCATTTGGTGATCCGATCTGCGATATGCGATCGGATCGCATCACACCATCGCAATCGCCAGAAAACACAACACATATCGGAGGGTGACAAGGTGAGTTTGCGATTTGCGATATGCCATAGATCGCATCGCAAATAAAATAAAGCTGCAGTTGAAATTATATTTCAACAATTTAAATGAGACAGGTGGGGTTTTCGTGGCTCCAAGTTCTCAAGAAAACACAATAAGATAGATAAACCTAGAATGATCCAATGCATAACTCCTATCCTCTTTAATAGGTTTGATGGATTCTCTAGAAGTCTTAGTTTATTGTTTAACCCAGAATGATCTAATGTCTAGCTCCTATCCCCTTTAATAGATTTGATGGATTCTCTAGAAGCCCTAGTTTATTATTTCCCATCTAAAAAAGAAGGAAAATACTAGGTGCAGATACCATGAGAAATAATACCATGGGTAGGTTTCATCTATTTTGACCATATGGGAAAGAAGAATATTACAAGTTTTCCCACCCAAAGATTGGTTTCCCTCAAGCAATATACATTGCTATCCACAACAAAAGAATTAATGACAAGGTCCCATACAAATGGGTTTGTTATTCCATTCCTCCATGCTAAATGATCTTGAATGGATCTTTGGATACCTAGATCCCAAACAATCCTCCAAACCAACCTGTTTCCTAGATCCCAATTCCACCTAAGTCCTGAGACCTGTGGGTTATGGTATCATCTCACCCCTACATCATTGCCCATGCCAAAGGGCCCACACTGCAATATGCCCTTGCCTATGAGTATCCTGGTGGGAACCAACCCATAAGTAAAGTAATGACTCATAATCTTTCACCCATCCATGTCTTGGGAATGATGAATCCTTGCAAATCTATTATGTTAATGTTGTTGGATGCTCAACTCATGCTCATGCTGCTCCATTCGGTCACCCAACCTGATGCATTTGGACAAGGATACTTTCAATGCTTTCTGATACTGTCAAGATCAGGCGAGGGATTCATTGGACAACGTAATGAAAAGGACCCTCGGCCTGCTGTTTGTGCCGTTTAATGACCTTATTCACCCACCTATGCCCACGAGATGAATAATCCTCATGAGTCGAAGGCAAAGAGTGCAAGGTTGGTCCTTATATATTGGGACAGATGTTGACCTTCTCGGTTTTGAGGCGTTAGAGAATGAACAGTCGTCTCGAAGCATGCTAAGGTTTCTTTCTCTCCTTGCCTGTGATAATTTTTATTCAGTTTTGAAATTATTAATGATCCATTTCCAGGAAGTCGCGTCACTTCTACGATTCATCAGTATTAACTTGACTTACTCTTCCGGAGCCAAAAGGCCAAAATAATAACCTTTCTTTGATTTTCTTCAATTAATGTTTTACGTACATGTTTATTGAATTATATAAATGCGTTTTCACAAAAAAATCTTCATAGATAAAGAAGAAGAGGCACGCCCTGTAACTCAACTCCCTATCAAAACACAAAAAATGAATGAAATGCGTAAAAACTAAAACCCTACGCAAAGTTTATATAACAATCTATGAAGTGTAATCATTATAAAAATCAGACCTAAACCTTAAAATGCTAGCGTCCATTGTAACAGTGCGAGTTGTTTTTAGGAAGCCCTAGTACCTACTCTTTTCTTTTACTGTGGACTCTACTCTTGGAAGCTCCAGGACCTAGGTTCTACTCAGGACCTAGGTTTTTTTTAAAGAAAATATATTGCTCACTGAAAAAATGGCAAAACTCAGAAAAGTTACACAGTGAACTTATTCCCGGTTATATGTTGCTCAAAATCAATTTTGAAGGGAAGAAAAATATCCGATGCAATTAAGCCAGTTTCGTCTTTTAGTGAAAAAAGATTTCTCAATGAAAAAAAAGATAAACTCAGAAAGTTACACTTGTCACTGGTTGCTAGTTAAGTGTTTGCATCTTGACAATAGAATTTAAAATTTGAGGTCAATTAACCGATCACAATTCACCTATCTATTCTGGAATAGGCATTCGAGAATTTTTATTTTTAAATTTAAAAATTATATGCAGACGGAAAGGATTACATGTTTGCGAATATTTTCTTAATAGACATCAAATCAGCAGTTTGGACAAATGAACAATTTTCGGTGGCTTCGTTAGTGTTTAAGGTGCTAAGAGCAATCTTTTCTGTTTATGACGTTTCTGATAACAAATTAAACGTGATTTGCTGCTGAATTGCTTACAGGTATATAATTATCTCAAAACATGATGCAGGAGCATCTGGTCGACAGGGCACAGGCCGAGAAGTGGCAGAACAGGTTTCCGAAGAAGATTGGGAGAAGTGACAATTTCTACAGAAGGACAGCAAGACTGTCTTAGTCTTTTCATTATTATCATTTTTGCTCTTAAGGACCAGACTACAGCATTTAGTGATTAGTTTAAGTGACTTGTTAATTTGTTTCTGTTACCATTGTAATAACCGGTCCTAACTATAAATGTTAAGGGCTTGGTATAGATTTTGAATTAAGATTATTAGACTAATTAGGAACAGACCATAAATTACTGTAGACATCAAACTGTTGCGAGACAGCAAGCACAGGTAAACCCAAAATAGCCAAACCATGTAACTGAAGTAACCGCCAGATAACTATAAGCTGGAACTAACTAACAGTTACCTAACCACTGAGTTATGGTATAAAAAGCGGAGGAAAATACATGTAAAGGGTTCTGGAGTACGATATAGAAATAAGAGAAGCAACAGAGAATTATTTTTCCTTCATATATATTTCTTTCAGTGCATCCTAACTAGCTTACAGTCTGTGATTCAATGTCCTCAAAATATATTTTGCACCCACAGAAATTCCTGTAAATGTATCTATTTTGAATGCGAACCGTGACAGCATTCCACACAACATCCACGCACAGAACATTCTATTTCTAACTACTGAATACATCCATTCATTGCAAAGTCATTTTACAATCAAATTTCATTAAGTCGAGAGACAAGTGCACGCATACATACAGTTCTGTTCATTATAAAAATCTGCAGGTCAAACAGTGACAGGGTAACTACAAAATACAGACGTCCCATAACCAGCGAAGCGAATTCAAGTGAAGAACAACAGAAAACGAGCAGTCAAGCCAGAAAGAGCCACGGCCCCAAACCACAGGTAAGCAACCGTGCCGAATTTCAAAAAAACAATTATTACATTTGCGGTGTGAACAAAATCTTTAACTAGACATAACATTGCCAACGGCCGAGTAAGCGAGGGTTCATACGATTAAACAAGCACGACTATGGAATGACCTATTGACGGAGAGCAAAGGACTGTAACAGTTATTTACATTTGCCACGAAAACCCTCTGAAGATTACAGTGTGGGTCGAAACCCTTAACTACTTGACTCATTACCAAAATACAGACACCCATGGCAAACAAATCTTGTGCAGACCAAAAGACACAGAAAGAGGAGAAATAGAAACAGAGCTACCCGAAAAGACAAGTGGTCGAATCCCCTGCAAGGCCACGGAACCGGTTACCTGCAACCACCGTGACAAACAGCGTTAGACCGCGGGCATAAACAAGCTTGTGTAAAGGCGAATAAGCCATGAGAGCCGAATAGGCAGAACAGAAGAAAAAGATAGGGCCTTACCAGTTGTAACTAGGTCCATCAACCGCTGAAAGCTCAGAGATAACCTAACCACAGAGGAACTGTGAAGGGTTAGGCGAGCGTTCAAGTTGGAAACATAAATGTATAGCATGCAACAATTTCTTACCTGAATCGACGGTAAGAAATTTCTTACAGACTCATCCTGGGACCTGTGGGTTATGGGCCCACGCAGCCTATAGGAGTCGCCTTTCAAACTCTTCTATCTTATCTTCACCGGCACCACGCTTGTATCAACGCAACCAGGGTTTTCTTCCAAAACTGCCACGCCAGTTTCCTCAACAACTTCGTCTCCTTTGCCAGTCTTCAATCCCACCTTTGTGCAGCCTCTTGACCTTTTTTTTTTTCCAGTCGTGGCCCCTCCATCGCCTTCACTGTCAGTAGACTGTGATGGTTCTGCGACCTTTTGTTCTTCAATGGCCTTTCCCACTTATTTTGACCTGGTGGATACCTTTGGCACATTGGAGATCTCAGTCAACACAGGCTTCCCTTCATCATCTCTCACTGGTGCACTCTGCTTCTTGCCTCCTTTTGCAGCCTCCACATTCAAAAGAGCTGCAAGGGAGTCCGCCATTTGCAGATTTGTCAAATTTGCAGGAATATCGTGTTTCTTCCATAAGGCCTGCAACTGCTTGCGGGGAAGACTGTGATAATCCATCGTTGACGTCTTCTAAAATAAAGATGTTGCCCTCTCGCATTCAGGGAACTCCAACTGTTGCGAGAAAAGAGTCCCGCTGTAAGGTCCGGGATCGTTTCCTTCTTCGTCGCCGTTCTTCTTATTCTTTCAGTTGCTACAACCTTAAACCCTTGACCACAACCTCCAAAAAAATAACGCTGAAATTGAAAACACTCTAAACGCCGTGGCTTCAGAAAAATCACCGGCCGACTTGACAAACACGACTTGACAAACACGCCATGGCTTCAGAAAAATCCAAGTCGCTGGCAAACCATTCAAAACAAAAAATACAGAGACATAGATTCACAAACGCATTTGTATTATGCACAAACTTAAAATTACAGAGTTAAGGCATTTCAGCCTTAATCAAAACTCTCCACCGACTACATTTTTCCTCTCTCTTACCCACAGGGTTTTTCTATTCTCCTGTCTCCTTGATTTTCTCAAGAATCCTACAGCTCTTATTACACATACATTCAGTTTTAACTGATTTTTTTAAACTAAAATTAGTTCAATAACCGAATCTTGTTCAAGATTGCCCTGGGTGTCCATGTGGTTGTCCACATGTCCTCTTTCTCTAATTTTCTTTCATTGAGGTGTCCGGATGCTCCTGCATCAGACTCCCGAGGTACAAAAAATTATGACCTCCTGGTCATATGCTCCCGAGGTACAAATTTATGACCTCCTGGTCATATGCGTTCCCTTCGCAATTCTACCTACTGTTTCTCTTCTTCAGTGGAACTGCCTTCTGTGAGCTGCAACCAAACCTCTGCCATAGCAAGTCCTCCTTGCTACCAGATGCCCTACCAAGCTTCTCTCCTGAGCTTAGTCCTCTCGGCACCTCCGCGGTTCTCTCCTCTCGAACCAATTGAGCACTCCTGCTCCAGGTTTGCTGCAATCTCCTCACCTTCACAAAATAAATTAAAAATTAAAAACTGTACCTCTTGTTTCCTTCGTACCTTCTTTTTTCCTCTCCGCAGGAAATCTTTCCCGCTCTGATACCACTTGATGAAAACGAAGACTGGGTGATCTTCATTTTCAATATTGTTACAGACTCATCCTGGGACCTGTGGGTTATGGGCCCACGCAGCCTATAGGAGTCGCCTTTCAAACTCTTCTATCTTATCTTCACCGGCACCACGCTTGTATCAACGCAACCAGGGTTTTCTTCCAAAACTGCCACGCCAGTTTCCTCAACAACTTCGTCTCCTTTGCCAGTCTTCAATCCCACCTTTGTGCAGCCTCTTGACCTTTTTTTTTTTCCAGTCGTGGCCCCTCCATCGCCTTCACTGTCAGTAGACTGTGATGGTTCTGCGACCTTTTGTTCTTCAATGGCCTTTCCCACTTATTTTGACCTGGTGGATACCTTTGGCACATTGGAGATCTCAGTCAACACAGGCTTCCCTTCATCATCTCTCACTGGTGCACTCTGCTTCTTGCCTCCTTTTGCAGCCTCCACATTCAAAAGAGCTGCAAGGGAGTCCGCCATTTGCAGATTTGTCAAATTTGCAGGAATATCGTGTTTCTTCCATAAGGCCTGCAACTGCTTGCGGGGAAGACTGTGATAATCCATCGTTGACGTCTTCTAAAATAAAGATGTTGCCCTCTCGCATTCAGGGAACTCCAACTGTTGCGAGAAAAGAGTCCCGCTGTAAGGTCCGGGATCGTTTCCTTCTTCGTCGCCGTTCTTCTTATTCTTTCAGTTGCTACAACCTTAAACCCTTGACCACAACCTCCAAAAAAATAACGCTGAAATTGAAAACACTCTAAACGCCGTGGCTTCAGAAAAATCACCGGCCGACTTGACAAACACGACTTGACAAACACGCCATGGCTTCAGAAAAATCCAAGTCGCTGGCAAACCATTCAAAACAAAAAATACAGAGACATAGATTCACAAACGCATTTGTATTATGCACAAACTTAAAATTACAGAGTTAAGGCATTTCAGCCTTAATCAAAACTCTCCACCGACTACATTTTTCCTCTCTCTTACCCACAGGGTTTTTCTATTCTCCTGTCTCCTTGATTTTCTCAAGAATCCTACAGCTCTTATTACACATACATTCAGTTTTAACTGATTTTTTTAAACTAAAATTAGTTCATTAACCGAATCTTGTTCAAGATTGCCCAGGGTGTCCATGTGGTTGTCCACATGTCCTCTTTCTCTAATTTTCTTTCATTGAGGTGTCCGGATGCTCCTGCATCAGATGGGTCGAAACCCTTAACTACTTGACTCATTACCAAAATACAGACACCCATGGCAAACAAATCTTGTGCAGACCAAAAGACACAGAAAGAGGAGAAATAGAAACAGAGCTACCCGAAAAGACAAGTGGTCGAATCCCCTGCAAGGCCACGGAACCGGTTACCTGCAACCACCGTGACAAACAGCGTTAGACCGCGGGCATAAACAAGCTTGTGTAAAGGCGAATAAGCCATGAGAGCCGAATAGGCAGAACAGAAGAAAAAGATAGGGCCTTACCAGTTGTAACCAGGTCCATCAACCGCTGAAAGCTCAGAGATAACCTAACCACAGAGGAACTGTGAAGGGTTAGGCAAGCGTTCAAGTTGGAAACATAAATGTATAGCATGCAACAATTTCTTACCTGAATCGACGGAGTTGAGCGATGACTTGGAGCCAGAGACGAAGCTGCAACTGTGAGCTTCCCACCGAGACGGAGTTGAAGTGTTGAACAGAACCCATTAACAGAACTGAATGCCATAACAGAGTCACAGAAAGCGGAGGGTTACAGAGAGAGGCAGAATTCATAGACAGAAAACAAACACCGGGACAGAGTCACAAAGGGCGAGAAGTTGCAGAGGAAACCGAGCTCATGCACAGAGCCGAACACCAACATAACCACAGAGCCCAACAAACAGCGCAAATGACCGAAAGACCGCGAATAATCTGGAGTAAAGGCAAGTGAGTTTAGGGTTTTGTCAAATCCCAAGGCGGACAGGTGGTGCGTGGAGAGGCAGAGAGGTACATGCGGGTTGATTAAATATCAACTGTCCATTAATTACACAATCGCAAATATCCCATTGCAATACAATCACACAAGGTCCACGTAAGGAGTGGAGGAGAAGGCCACGTGGGCTGGGTACCCATCAATTGGTATCAGAGCCGTTTTTCTTGAGTAAGAGAAGATGGCAGAAGGACAAGTGCCAAGACGAGGACGTGGAAGAGGTGCACGAAGAGGAGCAGATGAAGGATTACGAGAACAAATTAGAGTTCTTACAGCTCGCTTGGAAGCAGTAGAAGCGGGTAGACGAAGAGACCCAGAACTGGGAGACACCAGTGAAGAAGAGGTGATGACAGCTGCAGAAGGGTCTGATGAGGAAGCTCCAGAATTGAGATTGCTGCGACAGGTTTTGATGGCCAGCAGCAAACCAAAGACAGAAATTTCAAATTATGATGGCAGTCTGTCTGCAGAAGTCCTGTTGGACTGGATAAGCGAACTGGACAAATATTTCGAAAATGAAGAAGTCAGTGAGGATAAGAGGGTTAAGTTCGCTGCCACTAAGTTGAAGGGACACGCACTATTATGGTGGGACAGTGTCCAAGCAGACAGAAAGAAGCTGAACAAGACGCCGATACGATTATGGTCTCGGATGATAGCGAAGTTGAAGGGCAGATTTCTGCCGAAAGATTACCAGGTGGAATTATATCGGCGAGTTCAGAGTCTAAGACAAAAAGGAATGACAGTTAGAGAATATACAGAAGAATTTTACAGAGTAAATTTACGTGCTAGCTACACTGATGATAACCCAGAAAAGACAGCAAGGTACGTAAATGGATTAAGGATGGAGATACTAGATGAGATTAGTATTCTTTCTCCCCGGAATATTGAAGAAGCCTTTCAGAGCGCTGTTAAGGCGGAGGAAAAGATTAACAGAAAACAGAATAACAGAAGAGGGAGAGGAAGTAGCAGAGGACGTGGACAGTCCTACGGAAGAGGTAAGAGTGCTGCAAACAGCGAAGAAAGCAGCAGTTCAAAAGCTTCAGGGACGACTGAGAAAGGAGATAGCACCAGAGGAGGACGGTCATACCAGAGAGGAAGAGGAAATGGCCGCGGAAGAGGGGCAAATGTCCAGTGCTACAGGTGCCACAAGTGGGGGCACAGAGCCTTTGAATGTCCAGAAGCTGAACAAGCTGGTCAGAGGGGAACGCTGATGGCACAGCCTGAGGAAGCTGAAGCACAACCCCGGGAAGTGGAGGACATGGCAGAAACGGGGGAAGCTTTAATTTTGAATAAAGTGTTGATAAAGCCAACCAAGGAAGTGGCTGAGACAACTCAGAGGAAGGCACTGTTCCGGACAGTTTGTAAGTCGCATGGAAAGTGCTGTAAGGTAATTATAGATAGCGGAAGCACTGACAACTTGGTAGCCACGGAAATGGTGGAAAAGTTGGGGTTGAAGCGGATGAAGCACCCCACACCTTATAAGGTGTCGTGGCTGCAGAAAGGACACCAGTTGTTGGTCGATGAACAATGTGAAGTGGAGTTTCGTATTGGCAAGTATCACGACACAGTGGTCTGTGATGTCATGCCAATGGATGTGTGTCACATACTGCTCGGAAGGCCATGGCAGTATGACAGGAAGGTGACACACGATGGCAAAACAAATTGTTATAAATTTACAAAGGATGGGGTCAAACATACTCTTGTACCCATCAAAGAGGAAGATGTGGCTGAATCCAGTGGGACAAAAGCATTATTACTTGGAGGAAAGCAGTATATAAAACAGATTGGAAAAAATGAGATTAATTTAGCAGTGGTAAGGAGAATGAAGCCAGTATTGCTGAGCGTGGAAAGGACAGAATTACCTAAGGAGATCCAGGAACTGTTAGAAGAATTCAATGAAATTGCGGCTGAGGAGTTACCTGATAAGTTACCTCCCAAGAGGAGCATCAGCCACCATATTGACTTTATACCCGGATCAAGCCTACCGAATAAAGCAGCATACAGAATGAGCCCCAAGGACAATGAGGAGGTACGCAAGCAAGTACAGGAATTGTTAGACAAGGGACTGATCAGAGAGAGTTTGAGCCCCTGTGCGGTACCTACGGTCCTTGCGCCCAAGAAGGGGGGAGAATGGCGAATGTGCACAGATTCGCGGGCCATAAACAAGATCACCATTCGATACAGGTTTCCCTTGCCTAGAATGGATGATATGATGGACTGCCTTAGTGGGGCAGCGTATTTTACTAAGATCGATCTGAAAAGTGGGTACCATCAGATCAGGATAAGAGAGGGAGATGAGTGGAAGACAGCCTTCAAGACCAACGAAGGACTGTACGAATGGCTGGTCATGCCATTTGGATTGAGTAATGCTCCAAGCACTTTTATGAGGTTGATGAACGAAATGTTAAAAGAGTTTATAGGAAAATTTGTAATAGTCTATCTGGATGATATTTTGATTTTCAGCAGGACGAGAGGAGAACACCTTCAGCACATCCGAAGGGTGTTCGAAAAGCTGCAGCAGAACAAACTGCTGGTAAATTTAAAGAAATGTACTTTCTTGCAGAAGGAGTTGATTTATCTGGGATTCGTGGTAGCAGAGAATGAGTTAAAGATGGATCCAGAAAAGATTGAAGCGATCATGAGTTGGCCGTCACCCAAGAGTTTGTTCGAGGTACGTAGTTTTCACGGTTTAGCAAGTTTTTACCGGAAGTTTATCAGGAATTTTAGTGAGATCTGCGCACCCATGTTGGAGACCATCAAGAAGGCCAGTCAACCTTTTTGCTGGACTAAGGCGGCAGAAAACAGTTTCCAACTCCTGAAGCGTAAAATAACGGAAAGGCCAATCTTGAGACTGCCCGATTTCAGCAAACCTTTTCAGGTTCGGTGTGATGCCAGCGGGACAGCTATTGGCGCTGTACTCAGTCAAGAGGACAGACCAGTGGCATTCTTTAGTGAAAAGCTGAATGAGAGTCGGCAGAAGTATTCGTCATATGATAAGGAATTTTATGCAGTGGTTCAAGCCTTGAAACATTGGAGGCACTACTTGCTGGGGAATGAGTTCGTTTTGTTCTCTGATAATTCTGCTTTGCAGTATATAACTCAGCAGCACAAACTGAACCATAAACATGCCAAGTGGGTGGAGTACCTACAGAGTTTCACCTTTGTGTTGAAGCACATAAGTGGGCAGGCCAATAAAGTGGCGGATGCTTTGAGTAGAAGAGCCCTGCTCTTACAGGAAAGTGG
The DNA here is from genome assembly GCA_031772625.1 of Pinus tabuliformis. Lineage (NCBI taxonomy): Eukaryota > Viridiplantae > Streptophyta > Pinopsida > Pinales > Pinaceae > Pinus > Pinus tabuliformis. Next base: position 379,736,140 of record CM062815.1, read on the forward strand.
CATACAGGTGATGGGATTTGAATACTTGAAAGATTTATACCAGATGGACACGGATTTCAAAGAGGCTTTTGAAGCATGCCAGAATCCCGTATTAAGAAATACAAGCCCATGGCTAGATTACAATCTGCAGGAGGGATTGTTGTTTCGAGGGGGACAGCTGTGTGTTCCAGATTGTTCGATGAGGGAAAATCTGGTGAGAGAAAAGCACAGTGGCGGATTAGCGGGACATTTTGGCGTCAATAAGACAGTGGAGCAGCTCGCGCATTTTTATTACTGGCCAAGGATGAATCGAGACGTACAACGATATATAACCAGGTGTAAAATCTGCCAACTAGCAAAGGGACACAGCCAGAACACGGGGCTGTATACACCTCTACCTGTTCCAAGCAGACCGTGGGATTCAGTCAGCATTGATTTTGTCCTAGGATTGCCTAGAACACAGAGGGGGTATGATTCGGTGATGGTAGTGGTGGACAGGTTTTCAAAGATGGCTCATTTCATTCCTTGCCGGAAGACAAGCGACGCCACGAACGTGGCACATCTTTTCTTTACAGAAGTAGTTCGACTACATGGCTTACCAAAAACCATTGTTTCAGAAAGGGATGTGAAATTTACAGGACATTTTTGGCGCACCCTGTGGAAAAAGCTGGGCACACAATTAAACTTCAGCTCTGCGTATCACCCGCAGACTGATGGACAGACAGAGGTGGTAAACAGGAGTTTGGGCAACTTATTACGCAGCTTGACGGGAGAAAACTCACGTTTGTGGGACCGAGCTCTTGCGCAGGCAGAATTCGCTTATAACGATTCGCCAAACAGGAGTACCGGCCTTAGCCCATTTCAAATCTTGTATGGTATGCACCCGCGAGGAATACATGAGTTACGAGATTTGGGACAACTAGAAAGAAGGAGTGCAGACGGGGAGGATTTTGCAGAAGCAATGAGTGAGCTGCATGAAAAGGTCAAGACGAGACTACAGGATAGCACGCAGAAATATAAACAACATGCAGACATAAGGCGGCGAGAGGTAAACTTTGAAATTGGGGACGAAGTCCTTGCACATTTGCGCCGGGAACGGTTTCCTAAAGGCACGTACAACAAACTGAAGTTTAAAAAAATCGGCCCATGTAGAATTCTGCGAAAATTCTCAGCAAATGCATATGAAATTCAGGTGCCACCTGATATAGGCATATCACCCATATTCAATGTGGCAGACCTGTTTCCATACCATGCCCAAGTAGAGGAAGGACGAGTGGTACAGCCACAACGGGACACCCAGTTCGAGGACAATCTTTGGAAGAAACAGTTACCATCGGTCAAGACTCATGAGATAGAAGGAATCATCAGCACGCAGGTGGCCAAAAAGACACGCAGAAAGGAATATCTGCGTTATCTCGTTAAATGGAAGGACCGTCCAATGGAGGACAGTTCTTGGCTTGACGAGATGCAGATCCGAAAAGCAGGTTACTCGGTGGAAGAACTCATGGAACGGAGCCATGAGAACTCTCTTTTACCCCGGCAGCCTGATGCAGGAGCATCTGGTCGACAGGGCACAGGCCGAGAAGTGGCAGAACAGGTTTCCGAAGAAGATTGGGAGAAGTGACAATTTCTACAGAAGGACAGCAAGACTGTCTTAGTCTTTTCATTATTATCATTTTTGCTCTTAAGGACCAGACTACAGCATTTAGTGATTAGTTTAAGTGACTTGTTAATTTGTTTCTGTTACCATTGTAATAACCGGTCCTAACTATAAATGTTAAGGGCTTGGTATAGATTTTGAATTAAGATTATTAGACTAATTAGGAACAGACCATAAATTACTGTAGACATCAAACTGTTGCGAGACAGCAAGCACAGGTAAACCCAAAATAGCCAAACCATGTAACTGAAGTAACCGCCAGATAACTATAAGCTGGAACTAACTAACAGTTACCTAACCACTGAGTTATGGTATAAAAAGCGGAGGAAAATACATGTAAAGGGTTCTGGAGTACGATATAGAAATAAGAGAAGCAACAGAGAATTATTTTTCCTTCATATATATTTCTTTCAGTGCATCCTAACTAGCTTACAGTCTGTGATTCAATGTCCTCAAAATATATTTTGCACCCACAGAAATTCCTGTAAATGTATCTATTTTGAATGCGAACCGTGACAGCATTCCACACAACATCCACGCACAGAACATTCTATTTCTAACTACTGAATACATCCATTCATTGCAAAGTCATTTTACAATCAAATTTCATTAAGTCGAGAGACAAGTGCACGCATACATACAGTTCTGTTCATTATAAAAATCTGCAGGTCAAACAGTGACAGGGTAACTACAAAATACAGACGTCCCATAACCAGCGAAGCGAATTCAAGTGAAGAACAACAGAAAACGAGCAGTCAAGCCAGAAAGAGCCACGGCCCCAAACCACAGGTAAGCAACCGTGCCGAATTTCAAAAAAACAATTATTACATTTGCGGTGTGAACAAAATCTTTAACTAGACATAACATTGCCAACGGCCGAGTAAGCGAGGGTTCATACGATTAAACAAGCACGACTGTGGAATGACCTATTGACGGAGAGCAAAGGACTGTAACAGTTATTTACATTTGCCACGAAAACCCTCTGAAGATTACAGTGTGGGTCGAAACCCTTAACTACTTGACTCATTACCAAAATACAGACACCCATGGCAAACAAATCTTGTGCAGACCAAAAGACACAGAAAGAGGAGAAATAGAAACAGAGCTACCCGAAAAGACAAGTGGTCGAATCCCCTGCAAGGCCACGGAACCGGTTACCTGCAACCACCGTGACAAACAGCGTTAGACCGCGGGCATAAACAAGCTTGTGTAAAGGCGAATAAGCCATGAGAGCCGAATAGGCAGAACAGAAGAAAAAGATAGGGCCTTACCAGTTGTAACCAGGTCCATCAACCGCTGAAAGCTCAGAGATAACCTAACCACAGAGGAACTGTGAAGGGTTAGGCGAGCGTTCAAGTTGGAAACATAAATGTATAGCATGCAACAATTTCTTACCTGAATCGACGGAGTTGAGCGATGACTTGGAGCCAGAGACGAAGCTGCAACTGTGAGCTTCCCACCGAGACGGAGTTGAAGTGTTGAACAGAACCCATTAACAGAACTGAATGCCATAACAGAGTCACAGAAAGCGGAGGGTTACAGAGAGAGGCAGAATTCATAGACAGAAAACAAACACCGGGACAGAGTCACAAAGGGCGAGAAGTTGCAGAGGAAACCGAGCTCATGCACAGAGCCGAACACCAACATAACCACAGAGCCCAACAAACAGCGCAAATGACCGAAAGACCGCGAATAATCTGGAGTAAAGGCAAGTGAGTTTAGGGTTTTGTCAAATCCCAAGGCGGACAGGTGGTGCGTGGAGAGGCAGAGAGGTACATGCGGGTTGATTAAATATCAACTGTCCATTAATTACACAATCGCAAATATCCCATTGCAATACAATCACACAAGGTCCACGTAAGGAGTGGAGGAGAAGGCCACGTGGGCTGGGTACCCATCAAAACATTTAAGAGATAGCTATGCTAATTTTTAGCTGACACACATCATTGACACCGGACTCAGTTCAATTTCGCTTTCTCGAAATAATTCAAAATAGACTCGATGACTTCAATTCACATGAGAAATTATTCCCTAACAACTCTATAATCTCAACCACTAGTGTTTGTTTTACTTCTTAGTGCTGGTGCAGGTTGTCCTCAATTCTGTGTTTTATAATTTTTTTCTTTCTCATACTCCAAACTCTATGATTTGCATAAATTTTTTTGGTTTGTAGCTTCAGCTTTACTCTAGTTATCTCCCTCAATATTCCCGGTTGATTGAGCTGATTGAGCTTTTCTTTTGACTGGTGTAAGATCTAAAATAATAATTTTGTGTGCTTTCATCTTCTCTTGCATTACCACACAATTCCAAGTGCATCCTCGACACATGTATTTGTATTCTGGATTTTAGTATCTTCACCGTGGTCATGCTTTGGATTTTGTAAGTCATAATTTTTTCTTTCTACAATAGACATGTTTACATTGTTTAGCAAAATTGAAGTGTCTATGTCTTGTTTATATTCTTCTACTTCACTAGGTTCTTCCCTAATGTTTCATATTAGTTCTTTGATATCAAAATCATCTACAATTTCTTCAACAAAATTATCTGTAAAAACTTCTTCAGTCCCAAGGATGTCGTCCAATGGTTGGTTGGGAAGGTTTGGCCCTCACAAGCCTAGTGGTCCAATCTTGGCCAAAACTGTTTGCACTTGAGAACAAATGTAGACTCATTATATTGTATATCTTCCTCTTCTTCTGATGTTGATCAATGTCCTTCACCCTTTCATTGCATGTCATGTCTAAAAATTTCCAAGCTTCTTGAGACATAGTTGCTGCAATATTTAGAAGAATAGTATCATCCAAACGTAATTGAATGAGAAACAATTTTGTTGCACCATTCTTCCTACGATAAGTTGATCTATTTTATCTTGTATCATAGAATCATAGACTGCTTCGCATGGGGTTATTCATAGCTTTCAAGCCTTTGCTTTAACTTTCTTCACTAAACAATGGAGTAGTGGTTACTTCCTCTCACTTTAATGCTTGCTAGACCTCACCGGTGACAAGAAATTATGAAAACTTTAGTAACAATGAGGAAAAACTCCTAGCAACAAGCTATAACTCCTCTCTAAACAAGTCTTTCATGAGTAGTGGCTCCCTAAATCATCGACCTCCAGGACTGCATCCCTCTTCCTATTGTTATGGTGGTGAACAACGTAATGCAATGGTGATGAATGCTCTGCAATTTAGTTAGTAAACTCAGTCCAGCACCATTCAAAGTGTGGTGAACAATGACTACTCAACTGTCAACTCTGGTTGTGACAACGTTCATTTTGGTGACTCTCAGCAGAGACAACTCACAACACCAACTAAAAATAATGGTGGCTCTATAGACTATGAACCCAAACTCTTATATACGTAACTATGGTGGCTCACGAGAAGTGACAATGGGCAGCCTAAATCTCTTGATGTTGTGGAAGTTATATTGGATGTGCATGACTCCTAAATAAACATTGTGACTCTACATACTATGGCTCTAGAATATCAAATAATCTTACTAAAATTGGCTCTGAGTCTTCCTTGGCTCTGATCACAATGATGACAACTTGTAGGTTGCTCAGAGCAATGACGACTGTAGTCAAGTTGCATGACACATACGATGGCTACAACTTATGGTGGAGGTCCTTGGATTCTCTCTCATATTCTTACATTGACATCTGTAGAGGTTCCTCACCTTAATTTTTTGGTGTATGGGTTCACACGCCCTCAACGAATGTTGGTTTCTGCCTATGGACCAATGGATAGGAACATTAGTTTATAGGTCGCTCACAATATCCATGACCCTCATTGGATGTGGCACATAATATTGAGATGACACATAACCTTCTTAACTACTTTTGCTATTATCCAACCTGATAGATGGACAAGGGGGAAACGAACAATTAACCCACTTAAAAATGAGTTGTTGCTCAATTAATTAAAGGTATATGTTTTTAAAGACTCAAAACCACTGAGAATAGTTATGCTATTTTTATAATCACACACATGTTAGAATTAATGGAGAAAGTTACAGTTATTTGTTTTAAGGATAGGATTGGGACTCTAGTATTAGGTCTCAGATCCTACTATCTAGAGAGTGGTTGAAACCACCATCTTAGTGTGAAAGCCTATATGTAGTAGGTTCTCCTGATTGAAGTGTAGTGTGTATTGTGTGAAGTGTTTGGACACTCTCCATGTATCTCACCTCGAGAGCCATTAGTTAATAGGAAACCCTAGGAAACCCTAGTACCTCCTTTTAGTCTTCTTTCTTTCACCTTCCTTTCTGGCTGTCTCTGGCTGTCTCTCTGCTTAGCAAGCCCAGAGGCTTGCTTCCACTCTACTGTGTGTCCACAACCTACTGAATTTTAATTTCCATTGAAGTTGTAAATATATTTTAAAACAATAGCCTCAGCGACAACATCCCTGCCTTTCTTTTGAATGGAGGCAATATGGGTAATGTGCGCGTCGTTTATGTATTATCTTGAATGCAAATGAAATTCACATAGTTATATACTCTCTGGACGTTTCTGTACCCTACGGACAAGGTATAAACAAAGTTCACATAGTTATATACTCTCTGGACGTTTGTGTACCCTATGGAGAAGGTATAAACAAAGTTCACATACTTATATACTCTCTGCACGTTTGTGTACCGTATGGAGAAGGTATAAACAAAAGACATATGTTTACATAAAAATTAAGGAATTCTCGTATGTCTATGAAAGTAAAATGAACAAATAAATTTTCCCTCTTTTTTTAACTATTTCCTTATGGAGTGAGTCCTCACTGACTACAAAAATTAAAGAGAACAAAATGATGGAGCAAAGATTACTTTGAGTTCTCACTTTCTGACAAAAATTGAACATAACAAAATGATGGAACCCACTGTTAACCAAAATTGAAGAGAACAAAATGGGGGAGAGGACTACTCTTCTCAGTATTATGAACTAGTTAAATAAGATTACATTGGAAACATCAATAGAGTGAAACTCACTAAATTAAAAGAACTGAAACTCAACTAAGACACCTGAAGGGATGGTTTTGACAGCTAGAACGTGGTTGGAATTAGATTCTCCAACACTCCCCCTTAATTACAAGCACATAGAAGTTCAATTTGGTCTATCTCTCAGCTAGGCTTACAATTTAAAAAATTGACTTCAACTACATTTACTCTTCACATTTTCCTCTTAGAGATCATGTATCCTCTAAATTGTTTCAACATTTTCTTTGTAATATCCCAAAGCCGGCAATCTAGCACACTTAAGTGTTCTAGTTAAAAATACTTGCAATCAAAACACTGAATACAAGTGGAGCCTTTATTTATATTATTAAATAGAGAAACCAGTACATGTCCATACAAAAAAAAATATCAAAGCCCCACTCCAGACTACGAATTAAAATAGAAAACAAGACTGAAGCACAAATCCACTAGACAAATCACACCCATGAGGTTTTCCTAAGGGGGATCAAACTAGAACTGGCCACTCCAAGTTCTCAAGAAAACACAATAAAATAGATAAACCCAAAATGATCAAATGCCTAGCTCCTATCCTCTTTTATAGGTTTGATGGATTCTCTAGAAGCCTTATTTTATTATTTAACCCAGAATGATACAATGTCTAGCTCCTATCCCCTTTAATAGATTTGATAGATTCCCTAGAAGCCTTAGTTTATTATTTAGCATCTAAAAATGAAGGAAAATACTAGGGGCAGATACCATGGGAAAAAATACCATGGGTAGGTTTCATCTATTTTGACCATATCAAAAAAGGAATATTACATACCATGGGCAGGTTTCATCTATTTTGACCATATCAAAAAAATGAATATTACAAATTCTCTGGCCCAAAGATTGGTTTCCCTCAAGCAATTCACACTACTATCCACAACAAAAGAATTGATTCCATACCTCCAAGCTAAATGATCATGAATGGATCTTTAGATACCTAGATCCCAAACAATCCAATCCTGCCCCCAATGTAGTCTCCTAGATCCCAATTCCACCCAAGTCCTCGGACCTGTGGGTTATGATAGCATCACAACCCTACATCATTGTCCATGCCAAAGGGCCCAAGCTGCAATATGCCCTTGGCTTTGAGTGGGAATCAACCCGTCAGTAGAGTACCAACTCATAATCTTTCACCAATCCATGCCTTGGGAATGATGAATACTTGCAAATCTACTATGTTGATGTTGCTCAATGTTCAACTCATACTGCCCCATTCGGTCACCCAACATGATGCATTTGGAGAAGTCAGCCCTACTTTTCCCAGTGTATAAAGGTGGGTTGGTAGTGTTGCAAGCCTCATTTATGTACTCTTATAAAGGGCTACTTTGGAACTCCCAATTATATCCCTCTTTCTGCTTTGTGAGAGACTTGTGTCTGTCCTCAATATGAGACAGCTTGGTCACTGATTTGACACATACCCCTATGAGCTCCTCAAATTTTCTATTCTCTTGTAAGACACTGTCTCAAACACTCCAGGCTCTCAGCTTCAACATCATAAACTCTGTCTTCAAATGCATAATGTTTTCCTCAATGTCCTCTACTGTAAATTAGGGTGCCCTGCAATTATTCCAGTTTATGTGTGTGTTGCTCAAAATAAATTCTGAAAGGAAAAAAATTATACTGGTCACTGGTAAAATACAAAAAAAAACCATATTTTTACATAAAAATATATTTCTGGCAAAATACACCGATAAATTTATTTTACCAGATAAATTAATGTATCGGGCGAAGAACGTATAAACGTACAGATAATTTAGCGTAACCGATGAAGAAGGTATAAACAAAAGACATCTTTTTATATAAAACTGAAGCATCTCTGTTATGTCTAGGAAAGTAAAACGCACACATAAATTTCCCCTTGAAAATATAATTTTAACTATTTTCTGATCGCTCCTTGGACCGAGTTCCCACTGTTGGCCGGTCGAGTCACCTGACACTCTTAATCTTGAAGGTACATATCATTACCACCCTCATCTGTCCAAAATCAATGTTGGAAAAGAATAGAAAAATCGTTTTTTTTTAAGAAAATATATTGCTCACTGAAAAAATGCCAACACTCAGAAAAGTTACACTGTACACTTAATCCTGTTTATGTGTTGCTCAAAATCAATTCTGAATGGAAGAAAAATATCCAATGCATTTAAGCCTGTTTCGTCTTTTAATGAAAAAAATTTGCTCACTGTAAAAAAGAAGAAGAAGATAAAGCTCAGTCACGGCTTGCTAGTCAAGTATTTGCATCTTGACAATAGTATTTTAAAATATGAGGTCAATTAACCGATTACAATTCACGTATCTATTCTCGAATAGGCCTTCCAGAATTTTTAGTTTTAAATAAAAAAATTATATGAAAATGGGAAGGATTACATGTTTGCGAATATTTTTTTTTAGAAGTCTTCAAATCAGCATTCTGGAGAAATGAAGCGATACAATTTTCGGCAGCCTCGTCAAGGGTTTAAGGTGCTAAGAGGAATCTTTCCGGTTTTTGATGTTTCTGATAACACATTAAACGTGATTTGTTTTTGAATTGCTTAAAGGTATATAATTATCTCAAAACACTTAAAGAATAGCTGGGCTGAAACACATATCACTGACACCCAACTCACAGTTGAATTTCGCTTTCTAAAAATAATTCAAAATAGACTTGATGACTTCCATTCAGATGAGAGATTATTCTCTAACAACTCCATAATCTCAACCACTAGTGCTTGATAGCCTAAGTTTTAGTTAAGCTTACAATATTTGAAATCAAGTAAAAAACTTGTTTTACTTCTTCGTGCAGGTGGTGCAAGTTGTCCTCAACCCTATGTTTTATAACTTTTTTCTTTCTCATACTCCAAACTCTATGTTTTGCATAACTTTTCTTTGTTTGTAGCTTCAGCGTTACTCTAGTTATCTCTCAATGTCTCCTGGTTGATTGAGCTTTTCTTTTGACTTGTGTAAGATCTAAAACAATAAGAGTTGTGATGGTTGCCTTAATTTATTCTGCTGAATTTTATTTTTTAGTGATTGTATTGTTTCCATAATTACTTCTTTTTTATACTTAGGCTTTGAAAGCCACTCTCCAGCAAAGTTAATCCAATTTTATAATTAAATTTATGTTTTAGTGATTGTATTGTTTCCATAACTACTTTCTTCTTTTTTATACTTGGGCTTTGAAAGCCATTCTCTAATAAAAGTTAATCCAATGTTATAATTAAATTCAATTTTAAACTTCTACATTATCCTTGCCTATTATTGTTGTTGCAAACATAATTCCAAGTTCATCCTAGAGAGTGTATTTGTATACTGGTCCATCTTCACCATGCTCGTGCTCTGGATCTTGTGACATAACCTTTCCCTTCTACAATAGACATGCTTACAATGTTTAGGACAACTAAAGTGTATGTGTCTTGTTTATATTATTATGCTTTAGTGGGCTCTTCCATAATGTTTCCAATAATTTCTATGATATCAAAATCTTTTGCAATTTCTTCAACAAATTTTTCTATAACAATTTTTTAGTGCCGAGGATATGGTCCAATGGTTGGCTCGGGAGGTTTGATCCCCACAGATCTAGTTGTCCAATCCTCGGAAATGTCATAGCATCATAGACTGCTTGACATGGGTGATATTCATACCTTTGAAGTGTTCACTTTAATTTCCTTCACTAAACAATGGACTAGTGGTTGATTCCTTTCACTTTAATGGTCACTAGCTCTTGAACGTGATAAGGAACTATGAAAGCTTTACTAACAACGAGCAAGAACTCCTAGCAATGAGGTACAAATCCTCTTTAAACAACTCTTTCTTGAGCAATGGCTTTGTAGTGCAGTGGTGACTTATAGTGCATAGCAACAATGGCTCCTAGTGGCTTGTGATGATGGCTTTGTAAATCAGGTAGTAAACTCACTCTACGACTATTCAAAGTGTGGTGAACAATTACTGCTGATTGTTAACTCTAGTTGTGAAATGATCGTTGTGGCAACTCTACGTGTAGACCACTCACGGATCCGTCAGCTAAAAATAATGGTGGCTTTACACACTACAAACACAAACTCTTAGATACCTAACAATGGTGGCTCATGAGAAGTGATGGTGGGAGGTCTTCAGTCTCTTGCTATTGTGGATTCTATATTGGATGTGCATGACTCCTAAATAAGCAATGTGACTCTACATACTGTGGTCATAGAATATTGAATAATCTAAATCAAATTGGTTTTGATTCTTCCTTGGCTCTGATCACAATGATGACTAGTAAAGAAATTTACATGCAAATGAAAAATTGTAGGTTGCTCATAGTAATGATGACCGCGGCTGATTCGCACGACACATATGATGGCTATGACTTATGTGTAGAAATTCCCACTGTAGATCAATACATTATGCAATATACTAAAACACAATACAAGATCTACTTCTACAACACTTTATGGAAGCTTAATCGAATTGAGCAAGATCAAGAGAACACATATAAGTGAGGAAGGGAAATCAATCGCACATAACACAGAAGAAATATCACGGGGAAAGCCTCAGCCTAAAACTCCAACTCTGTATTATCATACAAGTGGAAATCTTGTTCAAGTTACAAAAAGAATCAGCTCTCAAGCTATCTTGCTCTCTTTGTTATCAAACAATACAACTAACAGACTAAACAGACATAGTATATGTCCTCCTCAAGCCCTCCAAGCCTCCTATTTCCTTGGGCAATTTTTCTTGGGGTCCAATGATGTCACATATGTGAATTGGCCTCATCACACTCACTAAACCTGAAGAAGTAATTGTGCAATCCTCAAGGAAATAGTTCCTTCTGCCTGCAAGGAATATTCACAATGGACTATTCTAGCAACTGATAGTACACTGCCCCTCCATCTGATCTCAACTGGATCTTTGTCTGAACTGACATACATGAGTTATTTATGAGATAATAATCAGTTATCTAAAGTGCAGTAGTTACATGCATGCAAGCATTAACTAGCTAAACTTACATTAATTCAAGAAACTCTTTGAATTAATCTAACTGGACTTGAATTAGTTAACTAAGCCAACTAATTACAACTCAATATTACAACTCATCCTTATCTCTTTAACTCGTGGATAAATTCCTCTATTAATGGAGAAACTGTTGCATGTCCCCACATATACTTCATGTTTGATTTTCCTTAACTAATTAACTCAAGATGAATTAATTAATTATTTCACAAACAACTACCAAGGTCAAATTCAAATTTTACCTCACTATTTTAGTTTAGGGACTCACTAAAATAGGAAGCTATCTCGAAATGCTATTTATAGAATGCTATTTTTAGCGCTTCCATTTTTCCATCAATTGTTGCTAAGATCAACACTGGCTGAACTACTATTTATAGTAGTGTTATTTTTAGCAATTCTATTTTTAGCATTTCTTGTTGCTATTTTCAACACTCCCTCTCAACAAGAAAGGGATTATCAGTAACCCCAATCTTGTCTCTATGGAACTCGAACTTGCATTTTGACAATGCATTAGTCAAAATATCTGCATCCTGTTCCTCGGTCGAAACATGCAGCGACAACATGATCCTCTTGACCACATAGTCTCGAAGATGGTGATACCGGATATCAATGTGCTTGGACTTGTGATGAAAAACTAGATTCTCTGAGAGTTTGATACAACTCTAGTTATTGCAGTAGATCACTGTAGGATCCACCATTTTACCAAACAATCCCACTAGAATCTTCCGCATCCAAATGCCCTCACATGGAGCCTGACTAGCAGCCATGTATTCGGCCTTTGCTGAGCTAAATGCAACTGACCTCTGTTTCCTGATGTACCAGGAAATTGCTGTTGAACCAAGGTTGAAGATTCCTCCAGAAGTGCTATGTTGGTGTGATGGACTGCCTGCCCAATTCTGCATTCGTGAAGCCCTGAAGCTTCACTCCCTCTGTCTATCTGTGCCAAAATCTGAACTGAGATGTGCCTCTGAGGTATCTCAGCACATGCTTCACTGCCTTCCAAAATAGCTTGGTAGGTTGAACCATAGCTTGACTCAGTTGGTTCACCGCAAAGCATAAGTTGGGTTGTGTGTTCACCAGATACATAAGTGAACCCCCCAGCTGCCGATAAACAGTAATAGCTACTACCTCATGTGAAGTAGCATCCTCCTTCTTCTAGTTCCTTGCTAGAGGAGCCTGCATGGGCTTGCACTTCTCCATGTGAAAACACTTGAGTATCTCATTGGCACACTCGCCTTGAGACACAAATACTTCCCCATCTTTCTGCCACACCTCCATGCCTAGAAGGTAGTGCATAAGGCCCATGTCCTTCATCTCGAACTTACTTGCAAGGTCCTCCTTGCAAGACTGTGTCAGTTGATCATCACCTATCAAAATCAAATCATCGACATAAATAACAATGATCAATGGTTTACCTTCTACCATGATGTGGTAAAGGTTCACATCTGCTTCACTCTTGGTGAAGCCCAAACCAGTGAAATAACTATCAATCATAGTGTACCAAGCATGGGGTGCTTGCTTCAACCCATACAAATCCCTCTTGATTCTGCACACATGTGAGTCACGATTGAAGGTTTCGAAACCCTCTGGCTACTCAATGTACATCTCCTCCTCAATCTTCCCATTGAGGAATGTTGTCTTCACATCCATCTGGTGGATCTTTCGCCCCATCTAAGTTGATAGTTAATCCCGTTGACCTGTGAGAAACCCCGACAACAAACCTTGCCTTATGTTTCTCAACACTGCCATCAACTACCTGCTTTACCTTATAAAGCAACCTAGAACTCACCACTGACTTGCCCTGAGGCCTTGAGACAACTTCCCACACACTGTTCCAAATGATAGAGTGATACTCCTGATCCAGGTGAATATTAGTGGCCACCTATCAAATCCACTTGGACCCCCAGCATTGTTTCTCTCAGTTTTTTTAGTTTCCTTACTTGCAGCGCAAATTACTATTTTTAGTAGTTATTCGGGTCCTGAACTTCTGCTGCCGTTTTGAGGCCCTAAACAATGGTTTTTAGGAAAACTGGGAGCAACATGGATCCATGGACCCATGTTGCTCTTACCAAAGTTGTAATTCTCGAATAGATATTTTTAACAAGATATTGTGCATGTCAAATGGAGATCATATGCCAATGTTATGACCGAGGGAAGTTGATGTGCCAATTTACCTAAACGGGGCCCACATTTTGGTGTTTCATCTTCTAGGGTTAGGTTTTTGGATGTTTAGGGTTTTTCATTGTTTCTCAACAATAAATAGGCCTTCGAGCCTCATTGTAACATAGTTCAGGGGCATGTAGCCGCCACATCTCTTCTCAGAGATAAGCTACCATCACCCTAGCTCGTTTATTTCCATCTCTGTTTGTAAGCATATTTCAATATTTTATATTAATGAAATGAAGTATTATTTCCACTACATCTCTGTGTTGATGGTTATCTTTGTAATTTGTTGCATTGTTGTTTAAATCCTGATTAGTAGTATCAGAGTGCCCTGCTTTTCTTCTCTGTTTTTCTTTACATGTCCCCAACGAGGTCATGATATTAGGAGTTAGGGATTGAATTGGTCAACCCTTTGCAAGACGAGCCCTACAAATCCCGACGGCCTCCCATGGTAGATGAAAAGAAAGACGAGGTGGGAGGAGGTCCTATCAAAATCTTGCTCGAAAAATCCCTCAAGCGACAAAAGAACGTAATGATGGACAGTTTTTCCCAGATCCTTCAATGGCTACCCAAAGGCGACGCATCGGCTTCCAGCAACTCCTCTGGAAATGCCACACCCTTTAAGGTACAAGTTAATTTGGAAATCCCCATCTTCGAAGGTCAAATAGACACAAATTCCATAGATAAAAGGTTAAATCTGCTAGAGGATTATTTTTCTGTTCATGATTTTTCTAGTCGGGAAAAGATTATTTTCGCTCTTCTCAAAGCAGCCCCCCACATCAAGGACTAGTGGGAAACCTACTACTAGCTGAAGGATGAAAGTACAGGCTCACTATTTTTAGCCGCATCCACTTGAGATTCATTCTAGGATGCCATCAAGGTGCAGTACTACCCTATCAGAAGCTATGAGGATCAATACATAAAGTGGACCATGTTGCGGCAAAGAAGGGACAAAGATGTACCAGAGTTTACCAATATTTTCGATACCCTTCGCACAAAGTTGGGTATCAAGGATTCAGAGCAGCAATTAGTACTCCAATATCATGGCTTCCTGCACAAGTAAGTCCAGGAAGAAATAGAATTCTTGAACATCCCCTTACTCAGCACGGCATACAGATATGTCGTCAAGCTCGAGCAAAAGTTTAAACAGAAGAAGCGAGACTTTGGATCTATGAATTCGAAGCAAGGGAAAGGTGCCCCCAAACCGTAGAAGAATGGACAAAGCCAAGGTGGGACGACCCAAAACAACCCGCCAAAGCTAAAAGCAAAGAACAATGTTGTGAAGCCAGAAAAGGACACAGAAATTGGTGTGAGTTCCATAAGAGCTCCACTCACAACACAAGTGTGTCAGGCCAAGCAATCATTGGTGGCTGAGCTAAAGGTTTCAGAATTAGATGCATGTTCCAACTCTGAGTGAGAACCCAATAAGGGGAGTGACAAAGAGAAGCAGATTATCAATGCGGAGCCCAATGCCACTATTGCCACCACAAAGATACAAAAGGAGGATCCCGGAGATCCAGAGGAGGAAGAGCATCTCCTACACTCCCAAATGTGGGTAAAGGGATCCCCGCTACAGTTCATTGTCGATAGCGGGAGCCAAAAGAAACTCATTTCGGTAGAGGTCATGAAGCGGTTGGGCTTACCGACCATAGCACATCCACAACCATACACCATCAGGTGGCTTCACCAATGATGGGATCTTCGCGTGAGCCAGCAGCGTCGCCTTCCATACAACATTAAGCCCTTCACGGATGAGGTATTGTGTGACATTGATCCCATTGAAATTTGTGATGTATTATTAGGACAACCATACTTGTGGAAGCAACATGTTGTGTATGAATCAAGGCCCAGTGCCATTATTGTTACATTGGGAAATAAGTTGTACATGATACCGGAGGTAGCATTGCCTACCTCCATCTCTTTGGTCATTGTAAACAATGCAGTAAGCTCATTTCCAAAACTGGGAAATTTGTTTTCCTGATGATACGCCCTCAAGGAAATAAGAAGATGGTGGCCACGACCTCCAGACAAAGCCCCTCTGCATGACAACTACAGATGGACAAGGTCGTGGAGGAGTACGAGGACATCTTCACCTCCCTCGCAGGGGTTCCTCTCCATTGTTAGGTCAAGCACTCCATTGTTTTGACACCAGGTGTGCTGCTGCCCAATGGACCAATCTATCAATGCTCCATTCTGGAGAATGATGAAATCAAGAGGCAAATTCAGGAGCTGCTATAGAAAGGTCACATCCATCTGAGATCATCACCCTGTGTGAGCCTGATCATGTTGGTACAGAAGAAGGATGGGACTTGGAGACTCTATATTGACTATCAGGCGCTGAACAAGATCACTATCCATAATAGGTACCCGATCCCGCAGATTGATGACCTCCTGGACCAACTAAATGGGGAAAATATTTCAGCAAGATCGATCTGAAGTCATGATATCACCAGGTACCAATCGAACCCTCTGATGTGTGGAAGACTTCCTTCAAAGCCAAGGAGGGCCTTTTCGAATGGTTGGTTATGCCTTTCGGATTGACGAATGCTCCTGCAACCTTCATGAGGCTAATGGATGACATCTTGCGACCATTCACCAACTCATTCATAGTGGTATACTTGGATGACATCCTGATCTTCAGCCAGAGTTGGGAAGAGCACCTCCACCACATCCGACAATTTCTCCAAACACTGTGGCAACACAAGCTATGTGCCAATTTGGAGAAATGCACTTTTGGCATGACCTAGGTTCAATATCTAGGATACATTATTGATGAACATAGGGTGCACATGGATCCAACCAAGATCCAAGTCATTCAGGATTGGCCATCTCCAACCACTCCAACAGAGCTCCGCAACTTTCTCGGTCTTGCCAACTTCTACCGCAGGTTCATGTTGGGGTTTTCTCATATCACTTGGCCCTTGAGTCAAGTCACCAAGGGAGGAGCGAAAGAAAAATTATTTTGGTTTGAATCTCAAAAGAAGGCATTCACAAAGTTGAAATATCGCCTATGCATTGCACCAATTCTTGCGTTACCAAATTTACAACAATTATTTGAGGTTGAGACAGATGCCTCTGACTATGCTATTGGGGCAGTCCTTACTCAACACGGGCATCCAGTGGCATATCACAATGAGACACTTTCAGACACAATCTGAAAGTATCCCACTTATGACAAAGAAATGTATTCCATTGTGCAGGCTTGCCAACAATAGAAGCATTACATTTTGGGGAAGGAAACGATCATCCACACAGACCACCGACCCCTGCAGTTCATATAAACCCAAAGGGAAATTGCAAAATGATCACCATCAGAAGTGGTCTACATACCTGCAACACTTCCATTTGAATATCTAGTATAATAAGGGAAGCACCAATAATGTTGCAAATTGCCTCAATCGACCACCGATCATGGCGTTAACCACCATGCTTAACTCTCATGGGCATGAGACTTCTGATTGGCCACTTCTCTACAAAAGCAACCCAAAATTCGGCCACACATACCAGACACTCTTGGATGGTCGACATGTTCCAAATTTTCACCTTCAGGATGCCCTGTTATGCCACATAGGTCACCTTTGTGTTCCTTCAAGGGAGCATGCCAAGATGATTTGGGAAGCACACTACAGTCAGGTTGCTGGGCATTTTAGGGTCAAGAAAACGATGGCAGTACTGCAAATGTATTTCTATTGGCTAAATCTTTGACAAGATTTTGGGGAGTACATCAAATCATGCGCTACTTGTGTCATTGCTAAACTGACCATCAAGAAGCAAGGCCTCTATACCCTGCTGCCTACCCTTGTTCAACCTTGGGAATCCATCTACATGGATTACATGTCAGGCCTTCCTTCCACTAAGCATGGAAATGACTTTGTTTTTGTGGTTGTTGACAGGTTCTCGAAGATGGCTATAATGGCGGCCTACAAGAAGAATATCACAACAAAATCCGCTACTAAACTCTTCTTTGAATGAGTGTGGGTGCACTTTGGGATGCCACAGTCTATCATCTTAGATTGGGATAGTTGGTTCGTAAGTAAATTTTGGTCCATTCTTTGGTCTATGCTGGACACTAAACTCACTAGGTCCACAACCTTCCATCCTCAAACTGATGCCCAGACAGAGGTTGTCAATAGGATGATTGTACACATTCTATGCATGTACAACTCAAAGCATCCATGCACATGGGACGAGAGCCTCTCCTATGTTCAACACAGCTACAGCTGAGGTATTCATAGCTCGACTGGCCACAACCCTTTTCAGGTGGGCTTGGGATTCTAGCCAGTATGTCCCATTGATGTGGCCATGCCATTTATAGCTACTCACACAGATTTGGCTCACGTCCAGTCCAAAATAGATAAAGAAACCAACTTCATTAAGTACATACAACATATTCGCCAGCATGTCCATGACATGATGGAGAAATCAAATGCCAAGTACAAGCATCGACATGATCAACATCGGGTGCCACACAAGTTTCAGGTGGGCAACAAAGTCTTGTTGCATTTGCAAAAGGAACACCTTACCAGAGCCTATTGGAAACTAAGACCACTCTGATATGGTCCTTACACCATTACCAAGGCTATGGGAGACAATTCCTTTGACCTCGGCATTCCCCCATTCCTTGACCTGCACCCAGTGTTCAATGTGGACCACCTTCGACCATACTTTCCACCATTACTAGACACATCCGACATTGCAGAACAGCTCACTCCCACAGAATTAAATCTAGCATTGAATAAGTTGCAACTGATCGGATCATGGACACATAGATCAAGCACACTTTCCAACAGAATATCCAACCGTATCAAATTGTCAAACCAGGCCAACCCTTTCTCAAGGGCAAGTGGCTCACCAGGGACCAAGTTCAATAGAATTTCCCTCATCTGATGGAGGAACTCAATACAATGGGGACCATTTCTTCCTAAGTGGGGAGTAATGATCCAGGCAGATATTGGTGGCCACCTGCCAAATCCACTTGGACCCCCACCATTGTTTCTCTTAGCTTTTTCAGTTTCCTTAATTGTAGCACAACTTACTATTTTTAGTAGTTTTTTAGGTCCTGAACTTCCTGAGCCATTTTGAGGCCCTAAATGATGTTTTTTGGGAAATCAAGAGGCAGATTCTTGGTTTGATCTTTCTAATGAGATATTTTGTGCGTCAAACGGAGATCATATGCCAAAGTTATGACCCCGGGAAGTTGATGTACCAATTTACCCAAACGGGGCCCACAGTTTGGCATTTCATCTTCTAGGGTTAGGTTTTTGGATGTTTAAGGTTTTAAATTGTTTCTCATCAATAAATAGGCCTTTGAGCCTCATTATAACATAGTTATAAGGCATGTAGCTACTACATCTCTTCTCAAAGATAAGCTACAATCATCCAAGCTAGTTTATTTCCATTTGCGTTTGTAAGCATATTTCAGTATTTTACATTAATGAAATGAAGTATTATTTCTTCTACCTCTCTGTGTTTATGGTTATCTCTATAATTTGTTGCATTCCTATTTAAATCCGGATCAACTCCTCTACCATTGCATCAACCCTGACTGCTTGCTGCACTACCTCCTCGAATGAAGAAGGTTCAGTATCTACACACTCCCCAACCAGGGCCATGTACCCAGCGTACCGCTCGGGTGACCTCCTCTTTCTTCACTGACAAGATGGCTATCCCACATTCTCCCACGCATCCAACATTAACCTATCAGCTTCCCTTGACCGTTTCCGTCCATCTCTGGAAGTATCAGCATGAGTGGATGTCTCCACTCTTGGATCCTCTGCATGCAGCTACTTTGCTTCAATCTGAGGCTCCTCCTCCTTAGGATCTGAAAGTTCCTCATCTGCATGAAACTCAATATCCCTCTCAAGTGATAAGTGCATGGATTTCAGCTCATCGAATTTTAGATCCCTGTGTACCACTGTCGTTTGAGTTGAAGGCAGGTACACTTGATAGTTGTGGGGTGTATCCATGTACCCCACAAGTATTCCGAACACAACTGTTGAGTCTAGCTTCTTCCTAGCATCTTTGGTCACATGACAGTAAATTGATGATCCAAAGATTTGGAAGCGAATTACATTAGGTCGCTTCCCAAAATAGGCCTCCATAGGTGTCTTCATCCCTATTATACAGTGCAACCTAATCCAAAATCCTTAAGCAGCCAAAGGTATGAACTTTTTCTTTTTTCAATCCCTCTAAGTTCTTAAAAAACTAGAGGTTAATACAAATTTATGTAATTTAAAATAGATCCATGTTCAAATAATATATTTAAGGTTAAATTTAACTTATGTGATTAATTAAATATTGTAAATAAGATAGACAAACCTCAATCCTTTTGGACTTTCCTATACTATGAACAAACCATTTATAAATATGATAAGGTGGAAAAATAAAATAGATTTAAGGTTACCACACATCATTTAATCACAGACAACATACATTATGTTTCTTTCTTTCCTTTTCATGGTTGATATGTTTCTTTATTCCAATTCATGGTTGATATTCTCAATGTCATTGTTAATTGAGGAATGAGAGAATAGTCAACTTCAAGCTTTATGTACTCAACATCATTGTTAATTGGTGAATTATATATTAAACACATTCTTAGTTTCATATCATGTGATTGAAATAATTTATGTAGGTTTTGTCCTGTGAAACCTCTCTCTCTAAGGTGCAACATGCTACATAACTCTTTTATAAATATATTATGTTCCAACGTAAAAATGGAATTTGGAAAGAACAAACTTGCAGCTCAGTTAAAGGATGGCAGAGAACTAGACCATGTATTGGTTGTTAAATAATATGGTGTATCAATATGAAATCAAAAGTTGGTCTTCGTCCTTACTTGGAAATGGGCACACATGGAAATTTTTTAGTTTACATCCAATGTTATCCAGAAAAGGTAGAGTTGTGAATAGTTAAAGGCAAAATTGTGTGAATTGTGAGCACTTAAAGGCATAATTGTGAGTGTATAGTAAACATTGTTTTGACTAGTGTGTGATATTGTAATTTGGAAAATATAGTGAAACTGGAATTGGCGTAGTATCTAAAAAGGATTCTTTTTTCACTGCATGTATATAGTAAAAATTATTGTATCCTAACCAAATTAATGACCTATTGGGATTTTACAAAACAAATGTTGTAAACTTCATAAGGTAGATTTCATAAAAAAATTAACATTGTTCAAGGGTAATTTTTTTGAGAACGGGATTTTATTCATTTAGAAAGAAACACTTTGAGTGTAACTCGTCAACTATGGCTCTCAATATGATCAATTCATAGTGGCAACACCATCAATTGTCCCTACAAAGGATTTTTTCCAATATAGGTAACAAAGAAAAATGTGTATTCAAGAGCAATTCATACCAAAAAGGGTCCGAGTGAACTTTGCACCTCCATTTCCATATTACAACTCTGAGTCTTTTTTTCTATCTCATGTATGAAATTTGAAGTTCCATTGCACCTTGTATCCCTAAATTTGCACTCAATCAACATGAATTGCGTCTCCATGATAGGAACGGTGCCTTATTTATTGCATACGAGTGAGAGAATACATCACATGTTATAGCCCTTTCTTCTACATACTTACAAACAACCACTAACATGAAGGAAATTGATCAAAAATTAGAAACTTTAAGGTCTATTATAAATTTGCAATAAAGTTTATGTCTTATCGGCAATGGATCAAGTTGTAAAAACACATAAAATTTAGTGATTTTAAAACTTAGTTTCTAGAAATAAAAAAAATAAATATGAACCATGAAAAACATCACAAAATAACAAATTGATAACTGAGCTCATCCCTCCTGGGCTAGGTCTACGGGTCCAGCTTACAATGTTGGGCCTCTTCAATTATATTCTAAATATGAATTACATCAATTTACAATTCTAAAAATGCGAAAATAGTTCTTCGAATGGATTTAGAATGCTCAAAAAAATGTATCTAGGTTGTTCTTAACCTAGAAATGGTAAAAAATTGACCAAGATATGCCTCCTTGAACACGTTCTGCTATCAGTTCTAGAAATATGCAATTTTAGCTAATGAGTCCATGATTTTTGTCCTTTTTCCAACCACAAAGAGATAATTTTTTTTTTTGCTCTAGTGGGATTCTCTCGACAAATGGGGCAAATTATTTCCCCCTTAATCACACCTATATCCCCTAAGTGTTTGTCAAGGTCACATGGACACCATGTGGCCGAGGGTCGGCGTAACTACTTGTCCCCACTGCTTAACTCCCTTAGTATTAAAATATGGTAACGTAATGGCTCATGGGACAAGGGTTTGGTATGGGTCAGTTGCCACCTAGCTCACTCCCTTCACCATTGCTATTGGATGTATGATATAACTAGAACTGGGGGTCGGGCGTAATCGCCCATCCCCGCCACTTTAACTCTATTGGTGTTCACCTAGGTGCAATGAGACTGGGGTTGGGGCCAAGCCCATAATGCCCTTACCTTCCACTCCTTTGTATGGTCATATGGGCGCTGATAAGTCCGAGGAATACGACCAAATGCCTAGCACCCCTCCCATGAATGTGCCAGCCATTGTATTTGAAATATAATTGGGGCACTATAATTGCTAAGAACTAATGTGGTGGTCCAACGGTAAAGCACAGATTTATGTTGCATCATGTCGAGTGGTCTAACCCCATAGGCCATTGGGCTTCTTTACAAAAATTTTGGCCAAACATGGAGGGCCATGTGGTGCCTCATAATTGGCCCACATCACAACCACACAAACCAATGAAAAACCACCAGCTGCCTTAGTACGACCCTACCACTTGTCGAGCCCAGGTTATTTTGTACTACCCTCTGTTCTTGTTAATTAGTTTCTAATGTTAGTGTATTGTCTTCCCAGTCAACCTTGTTGTTCATTCTTTTAGTTGTTTTTACAAAACTTCAGAACATCATAACTTGAGCATACGATGTCGGTTTAAGGATACTAAAGTGGCATTGGATTCAGGATGATGAGAATTACAATATGGGGTTGGCTTTGAGAAATTTCTACCACATTCAATTTTGAGCATTTTTCTTATCTCCTAGATCATTCCTGCCCACTGGAAGCTTTTGGACCACCAAAAGGTTTTTTTTTTCTAGTTGGCAAGTAGGTGAGGGTACAACTCCCTCACCCCTTCCGATCTCTATACAAGTGGCCTTACTTGGATTAAATGCCTTGAGCCTCACATAAAGGTACTCCAATTACCTTTGCATGAAGTCCTTATCTTGCTGTCAAGCATAATATCTTGCTTCAGTTATTCTAAGTATTGAGGAGATAAATATTCTATTGTTGGAATCTGAACATTCCCTCCTTGATCTTCAATCAAAGGAGGCTCATATAATCTCAAGTTTTCCACTTTTACAACAACATAATTTGCATGTATGCTGGTAAGTCTAATCAGAACATGTTATTATCAATCTTTTCTAAGATTTTAAAGGGACCATATATGATTGGTTTGAGTTTTTTACCTTCTCCTTGGAGCCTTTCCTTTCTAATATAAATCCAAACTTGATCTCCCACCTAGAAGTTGTTTTCAACACAATGCTTATCATGTATAGCTTTATTCTTGGCTTGACTCTTCTTCAACTATTCTTGTACCATCTGATGCACCATCTGAATCTATTCGAGAAGTACTTGGCCTTATCTATGTCACTGTGTCCATCCACTGCAACATCTTTCCCAATGATAAAATCTAAGGGAGATTTAGGTAAATATCCCAAACGTGCTTCAAATAGAGATGTCTGAGTCAAAGAATGTTTGGCTCTGTTGTATGCATGTTGGATGTAATGTAATTTTTCATCGACCATCAATTTGTGGATGAAAGGTTGTGCTCTTCCTTAAATTTGTATCCATGAGTTCCCATAAACTTGACCAAAATTTCTCGATAAATTGAGAATCTCAACTAGAAATAATAGAAGTGGGTAACCCAAAATGTACCCATACATTTTTCAAGAACATCTATGCAGTTTCTTCAGTTGGTACATGTTTCTTACAAGGCATGAAAATGTTGGCATTATGATACATATGTTGTACTTGATGGCAACCCACTCATCTTAGATAATAAATTATAATGTAGAGAAAAGTTAACGCACTTATATGCAGAGAAAAGTTTATTTCATGTAGAGAAAAGTTCACGCACTTTTATGCAGAGAAAAGTTTATTTCATGTAGAAAAAAGTTCACGCACTTTTATGCAGGGAAAAGTTTATTTCATGTAGAGAAAAGTTCACGCACTTTTATGCAGAGAAAATTTTATTTCATGTAGAGAAAAAGTTCACGCACTTTCATGCAAGGAAAAGCGCGTATATGTTGGAGAACTTACCTTTGGTCCATGGTAGTTAGTCCTTGGTATTTAAACCTATGGTTTTGGACCATGGTACCTCGTCAGAAGTGTTGATCCCAAGTATTGGGTTTGTGGTATTGGTTTATTATGGTTTTGGTCCATGGTATTGCATGTAGAGAAAAAGTTCACACACTTTCATGCAAGGAAAAGCGCGTATATGTTGGAGAACTTAGCTTTGGTCCATGGTAGTTAGTCCTTGGTATTTGAACCTATGGTTTTGGACCATGGTACCTCGTCAAAAGTGTTGATCCCAAGTATTGGGTTCGTGGTATTGGTTTATTATGGTTTTGGTCCGTGGTATTGCATCCAAAAGTGTTGATCTCATGCACTTTCATGGTTGGTTCATGGTATTAGTCCGATAGTTTTTGATCCTATGGTTTTGGTTCGTGGTATTGCATCCAAAAGTGTTGATCTCACACACTTTCATGGTTGGTTCATGGTATTAGTCCAACATTTTTTTGATCCTATGGTTTTGGACCGTGGTATTGTGGAAGGCCTAAGACTATATAAGAGGAAGAAGATCATTTGGCAAGGGATCAAGGAATGAATTGAATATCTAATAAGTGCTAGATCTGAAATATTTGTGATTAGGTTATGGTGCAGATCTAGATTTGAATGAAGGAGGAACCTTAGCACATAAAGAAGGATAAGTTCTATTGATGGGTCATACTCTTTATGCTTGAATAATAGTATCTTTGCATGATTTTGATCTGTTATATGAGGCGCATGCTTGATCTATAAATCTAACAATCTGGGTTAATTAGTGTTTGAATATTTGAAAGAAGGAATTATCCTTTATAGATCTGCATGCAGGTTTCAGGTTGTTGAAGTAGCGTATATCTTTAAATTATGATCTAGCTGCCTCTGTCTATTGTTGCAGTATTCTGGGTTCAGAATTTGGTGTGTGGTTACTGTTACTGTGTTCTGGGTACAGCTGTCAGTGAAGTGTTTACTTGATTCAGTGCTAATTGGGAAAAGGAGATTGTTTGATGCAGATATACTTGATGATTGATTGATGTTCATGGATCCAGTTTGAAAATTTATGAAAAGTGGTCCTTGAAAGAAAAGAAGTAGGGGGTTGTAACTCCCTTCCAGGAGAGAGAGTTGTAGCTCTCTGCAGGTTGCAGCCTGCTTACTGGTAAAGGACTGCACCAGTACAAAATCATTGTAAAAGGAATTTCTAATTGAAAGAAGATAGAGAAATATTGCAGCAGGTGGTTTTCACCCACATTGGGTTTCCAGCTTATATCTGGTGTTCTTTGGTGTGACTACCTGTTTTTCTTGTTCATGCTCATTATTTTATGGTACTGACATGCAATAATTCAAAGTATAAATATATTGAAAAAGAATTAGATAATACTGATTCACCCCCCCTCTCAGTATTATTTCCAACAATTGGTATCAGAGCAGGTCCTTCTTAAGAAGCTTGATCGCTTGAAGGAAGATCTAACATCATGAGCAACTATGAGAGGGAAGCATCAATCAGGCCACCGATTTTTGATGGAACAAACTTCGTATATTGGAAGGTAAGAGTTATTGCCTATCTTCAATCTTTGGGTACAGAAGTATGGGACATTATAGAAACAGGGTATACTTTTCCATCAGCTACTCCTACAGATTCAACTGAGAAGAAGAAATGTGAAACAAATTCAAAGGCGGTTAATAATCTTGTAGGATGTCTATCTCAATCTGAATTCGTGAAGGTTATGCAATATAAATCCGCAAAAGAAATATGGGACAAGATTGTTTTGAGTTACGAAGGAGATGAACAGGTAAAACGTGCAAAACTTCAAACCCTCAGGATTCAGTATGAGAATCTCAGAATGTATAATGATGAAAGTGTGGCTAACTATTTGCTTCGGGTAGATGAGATTGTTAATTGTATGAAAAACTTGGGTGAAGAAATAAAATAGGCTGTTGTGGTTGAAAAAGTCCTAAGATCATTGTCCCCCAAGTTTGAATCTAAAGTGTCTGCAATAGAAGAAAAGGAAAATCTACGAACTCTTACTATGTCTCAGCTACACGGAATTTTAACTGCTTATGAAATGAGAAAAGGAGGTCCATCAGACAGGAGAGAAGCTGCTTTTAAGGCTTCAGGAAAAGGAGACTACTATAAATCAAGTCACATGCCAGAAGAAGAAGAAGACTCAAATTTTGTCAGAAATCTTCAACAGGGTACTAGAAGGTTCAAAGGTAAGCTACCTTTTAAATGTTTTTCTTGTGGAAGAGTAGGTCATTATGCTGCCAAATGTCCTCATAAGGATAAGATTGACAAAGGAAAGGAACCTACCAGATGGAACAAGAAACAGAATGCAAATAAGAAAAGCTACTACACTCATGAAGAGAGTGATGGTCTATCAAATAGTGATGAAGATGAACGAGGTAATGACTATAAACTTTTGATGGCATTTGAAGATGATGATTAAATGGATGCTATAGATGTGGATAGTTTTTATGAAGAGATTTCTAGACTTAAGACATGTATAGAAGAAAAGAATATGATCATTGATACTCTACAATTTCAAATTGATGAAAAAGAAAAATATCTTGAAAAGTTAGAAGGTGAAATTGTTGGCCTTAGAAAAGAAATTGAGAAAACAAAGGCTATTAATCTTAAGTTTGTCAAAGGATCTGAAACCCTGGATGAGATCATCAATGTACAACGTTCTCCGCTAAACAAGACAGGTCTGGGGTATAATGGAGAAACATCTCAAGCATCCACCTCAAAGAGTTATCTTGATGCAGCAAGAAGGAATGAGCAAAAGAACAATGGAGATCACCAGGTAAAGCAAGGACGAATTACATCAAGAACTAACAAAGACTACCAAGTAAACCAGCGGCAATCTGTCTTAAGGGTGAACAAAAGCTACAACCAGACACAGGTAAAATCTTCTCAATTTGCTTCAAGAATGGATGACAATAAGAATTACAATCATTTTGGTGGTAGATTTGATAACCGCAGAAGTTTCTTCAATGGCCAATGTTTCTCTTGCCATAACTTTGGTCACAAAGCAGTTCAATGTGTTGCATATAAAACAATCATGACTAGAGAAGCTCAAAAACAAAGAAGTATGACTGGGATTACAAAAAGGACCTATAACAACTTTTCGACTCTTGAAAATGAATTTGAATGTTATATTTGTAATAACTTCGGTCATGAAGATTCTGAATGCAGGAGAAGATTTCAGCAGACAAAGGAACAAGCCTCAAGCACCAAAACATGGAGAATAAAGGAACCACAATCAGAAAGATGTGGGATAGCCTTTTATGTAGAGGGACAGGAAAATCTATGGTACATCGACAGTGGATGTTCGAAGCATATGACAGGTGATAAAGAAAAAATTGAATCATATTCTGCTTTAGAAAAGGGAAAGAAAGTTTCTTTTGGAAATGATACTCCAGCAGCTATAAAAGGAAAAGGCACAGCTCAGTTAAAAGAAAAGGTCAAAGCTGGAAATGTTTTGTATGTTGATGGCTTGAAGCATAACCTTCTGAGTGTCAGTCAGATGTGCGATCAAGGAACCGAGGTAATATTTCGATCAAATGGATGTAGCATTCGTGATCTTGATACAGGGAAAATAGTGATCAAAGGTAGAAGAACTACAAATAATCTATACATATTTGAAGAAGGACAACAACAATGCTATTTGAGCAAGGATGATGAACATTGGTTATGGCACCGGAGGTTGGGGCATCTAAGATTTTCACAAATAAGGAAGGCATGCAAATATCAGGCAGTTCGTGGTCTTCCAGATATCAAAATTCCAGACAACACTATATGCAAATCATGTCAGTTTGGTAAGCAAACCAGAACCAACTTCCCGGAGAAGGAAGGATCAGCCAGCAAGCCTATTGAACTAGTCCATACAGATGTATGTGGTCCTTTCAAGACGAGGTCACCTCGAGGAGAAGAATACTTGATATTATTCATTGACGATTTCTCCAGGTTTATTTGGTTAGGACTTTTGAAGCACAAAGACTAAGCATTCGAAAAATTCAAATCCTTCAAAGCCTTGGTTGGAAATGAATCAGGTTACAAAATTAAGTGCCTCAGGTCCGACAGAGGTGGGGAGTTTACCTCAAATGAATTTTTCGATTTCTGTGAAGAACATGCGATAAGAAGGGAATTCTCTACAGCTAGAACTCCTTAGCAAAATGGAGTGGTGGAAAGGATGAACAGAACAATCCAACAAATGGCCCGTGCTATGCTTGATGAGTCTGGAACTCCCACAACTTTCTGGGGTGAAGCTGCATATGATGCGGTTGTTATTCTCAATAAAACAAATGTCCGAGTGAACAACACTCAAACTCCTCATGAACTCTGGTATGGTGAGACTCCTTCGGTAAAACACTTCAAAATCTTTGGGAGAAAATGCTATATTAAGAATATTGATGAGAAACTTGGAAAACTTGAACCTAGAGCAGATGAAGGCATTCTTCTTGGTTATTCTCCACACAACAAAGCATATAAGTGCTACAATAAAAGACTTGGAAGAATTGTTGACAGCATTGATTTAGTGGTTGATGAAAAAGGATACATTCCTAGGCAAGTAAATCATGAAAATATCGAAGAAGATGAAGACTACCCTCAAAGATAGAATGATGAAGAAGAAGAACCTCAAGAAGCACCAGAGGAACAGATAAGGGTAGAAGACAAGACTCCATCCAGGTACGTTTAGAAGAATCATCCAGAATCTCAGATTTTGGGGCAAAAAGAAGCAGGTGTACAAACAAGAAGAACAATTGCAGAAGCTTCAAGCTATTTGGCATTACTCTCATCCACTGAACCACAAAATGTAAAAGAGGCATGCAAAGATGAATGTTGGGTCAAAGCAATGGATGAAGAACTTGAGCAGATCGAAAAGAACAACACTTGGGAGTTGGTTCCTAGACCAAAGGATAAGAATGTTATAGGGACAAAATGGGTCTTCAAAAATAAGTTGAATGAAAATGGGGAAGTAATTAGAAACAAGGCCAAACTTGTTTGTAAAGGGTATGCGCAGCAAGAAGGAATAGATTTTGAAGAAACATTTGCTCCTGTTGCAAGACTTGAGGCCATCCGAATGTTCCTTGCTCTCTCAAGCTTTCAAAAGTTCAAAGTATTTCAAATGGACGTGAAATCAGCCTTTCTGAATGGAGACATAGAAGAAGAAGTATACATTGAGCAGCCAGATGGTTTCATTCTTGGAAATGATCCAAATCTTGTATGCAGATTGAAAAAGGCTCCCTATGGTCTTAAACAAGCTCCAAGGGCTTGGTACTATCGTTTGGACAAATATCTTCATCAACAAGGTTTTTCAAAAGGATCAGCAGATAGCAATCTTTATATAAAAATTGAAAATGACAAATTGCTAATACTTGTTGTGTATGTAGATGACATTATCTTTGGCAGCAATGAAGAATCTATGAGTCAAAGCTTTGCCTTGGTGATGCAGAAAGAATTCGAAATATCCTTGCTTGGAGAATTGACATATTTTCTTGGTTTGCAAATCCAACAAAATGAAGGAGGGATCTTCTTGTCTCAAACCAAGTATCTCATGTAGATTTTGAAGAAATATGGTATGGAAGAAACAAAACCAGTATGTACACCCATGGTCACAAGATGTAACCTCATTGAAAATGATGAATCAGCAGCAGTGCATCAACCAACTTACAGATCTATGATTGGAAGTCTACTTTATTTGACAGGTACCCGACCGAACATCATGCATACAGTGGGAATAGTTGGAAGATTTCAGGAAAATCCAAAGGAAACTCATCTTCAAGCAGTGAAGACAATATTCAAATATCTTCAAGGGACTCAAAACTATGGCTTATGGTATCCTAGAGATACAAATCTCACACTTCATGCTTATACAGATGCAGATTGGGCCAGAAGCGTGGATGACAGGAAGAGCACAAGTGGTGGTGCATTCTTTATGGGTTCCAGATTAGTATCTTGCTTCAGCAAGAAACAGAGTTCGATTGCCTTGTCTACAGCTGAAGCAGAATATGTTGCTGCTGCATCTTGCTGCACTCAACTCCTTTGGATGATGCAGACCTTGCAGGATTTTCAAATCACTTGTACACCACCCATCTCCATCTTATGTGATAATACAAGTGCAATCAGCATTTCAAAGAACCGAGTCATGCATTCAAAAACCAAGCACATACCAATCAAGTATCACTTTCTCCGGGAACAAGTGCTTGAAAAAAAGGTCAAGTTGGAGTATGTTCCTTCTAAGGAACAGGTTGCTGATATACTCACCAAACCATTGCCTAGGGAGACCTTTGAATACCTTAGGCAAAAGCTGGGGGTTGTTGATGCATCATCCTATTGTTGAATCTCTTTTGATTGTTGGTTGTACGCAAGGTTCATCTGAAGTATATGCGTACATGTGCTGGGTTGCGGATTGGTCAAAGATCGAATGGCACAGGTTCAGGGGGAGCATATCATGCATTTTTGGCATTATGGAGGAAGTACAGAAGGAGATCATGGATGCTGGTCTGAATATTGCAGTAATACGTCTCTATCTCTTTCATGGTCATGGATTATGGTTCTTCTTTGCAGATCTGATTTATAGTCAGGGGGAGCATGTTCTTAGGGGGAGCATAACCCTTTGCCCTTGATGTCAAAGGGGGAGAGTGATTGGTTGTTGTTGCCATCAAGTCCAAAGGGGGAGATTGTTGTTATGATACATATGTTGTACTTGATGGCAACCCACTCATCTCAGATAATAAATTATAATGTAGAGAAAAGTTCACGCACTTATATGCAGAGAAAAGTTTATTTCATGTAGAGAAACGTTCACGCACTTTTATGCAGAGAAAAGTTTATTTCATGTAGAGAAAAGTTCACGAACTTTTATGCAGAGAGTTTATTTCATGTAGAGAAAAGTTCACGAACTTTTATGCAGAGAAAAGTTTATTTCATGTAGAGAAAAAGTTCACGCACTTTCATGCAAGGAAAAGAACGTATATGTTGGAGAACTTACCTTTGGTCCATGGTAGTTAGTCCTTGGTATTTGAACCTATGGTTTTGGACCATGGTACCTCGTCGGAAGTGTTGATCCCAAGTATTGGGTTCGTGGTATTGGTTTATTATGGTTTTGGTTCGTGGTATTGCATGTAGAGAAAAAGTTCACGCACTTTCATGCAAGGAAAAGCGCGTATATGTTGGAGAACTTACCTTTGGTCCATGGTAGTTAGTCCTTGGTATTTGAAACTATGGTTTTGGACCATGGTACCTTGTCAGAAGCGTTGATCCCAAGTATTGGGTTCGTGGTATTGGTTTATTATGGTTTTGGTCCGTGGTATTGCATCCAAAAATGTTGATCTCACGCACTTTCATTGTTGGTTCATGGTATTAGTCCGATAGTTTTTGATCCTATGGTTTTGGTTCGTGGTATTGTATCCAAAAGTGTTGATATCACGCACTTTCATGGTTGGTTCATGGTATTAGTCCAACAGTTTTTTGATCCTATGGTTTTGGACCGTGGTATTGTGGAAGGCCTAAGACTATATAAGAGGAAGAAGATCATTTGGCAAGGGATCATGGAATGAATTGAATATCTAATAAGTGCTAGATCTGAAATATTTGTGAGTGGGTTATGGTGCAGATCTAGATCTGAATGAAGGAGGAACCTTAGCGCATAAAGAAGGATAAGTTCTATTGATGGGTCATAATCTTTATGCTTGAATAATAGTATCTTTGCATGATTTTGATCTGTTATATGGGGCGCATGCTTGATCTATAAATCTGACAATCTGGGTTAATTAGTGTATGAATATTTGAAAGAAGGAATTATCCTTTATAGATATGCACGCAGGTTTCAGGTTGTTGAAGTAGCGTATATCTTTAAATTATGATCTAGCTGCCTCTGTCTATTGCTGCAGTATTCTGGGTTCAGAATTTGGTGTGTGGTTACTGCTACTGTGTTTTGGGTACAGCTGTCAGAGAAGTGTTTACTTGATTCAGTGCTAATTGGGAAAAGGAGATTGTTTGATGCAGATATACTTGATGATTGATTGATGTTCATGGATCCAGTTTGAAAATTTATGAAAAGTGGTCCTTGAAAGAAAAGAAGTAGGGGGTTATAACTCCCTTCCAGGAGAGAGAGTTGTAGCTCTCTGCAGGTTGCAGCCTGCGTACTGGTAAAGGATTGCACGAGTACAAAATCATTGTAAAAGGAATTTCTAATTGAAAGAAGATAGAGACATATTGCAGCATGTGGTTTTCACCCACATTGGGTTTCCACCTTATATCTGGTGTTCTTTGGTGTGACTATCTGTTTTTCTTGTTCATGCTCATTATTTTCTGGTACTGACATACAATAATTCAAAGTATAAATATATTGAAAAAGAATTAGATAATACTGATTCACCCCCCCTCTCAGTATTATTTCCAACAGAAAATAAACATTTCGCTGAAACAATCAAAAACAACATAAATATCATGATTTCCTTTCCTAGACATAGGTAGTCATCCTACAAAATCCATAGAAATTACTTCCCGAGGTCGAGCAGGAATAACAAGTGGAGTATACAAACCCAAATTTCTATTTCTAGGCTTGCGAGTAACACATAGAGAATATCCTCTTACATATCTTGATATAGTTTCATTCATACAAGACCAATACCAAAGTGGCCAACAATAAGAGAAGTATGAGCTTCCCATATGATGTTGACACTTTCACCCTATGGAACACACAACTTTCCAAGATGATACAAAAATTTATCATGAACATGATAATCCAATTCTTCAACAACATTGCCTTGACACAAAGTTACATAAATATCTTTTAAATATTCATCTTTAGCATAATTTTCAACACAGCTCTCATGCATGATTGAATTATGATTAATAATGACAAATGCACTAGCAATAGGCCTTGATAAGATATAAACAAATTTGTTGTATATACCTTTCTTATACGTGATTACCAAATCGAATTGCTATAGAAATCCCATCCACATGATATGTCTAGCTTGTTCTAGCTTGGTTTGTGATTGTAAATATTGCAAAGGTTGATTGTCATTATGAATAATCGTTGCCTTACCCATAAATAATGCTTCCATTTTTTCATGCTTTGTACCAAAGCATACAACCCTTTGTCATAAGTTGGATAATTAATTACTGCATTGGTAAAGCTTTCATAATGATAAAAAATAGGCTTACCATGTTGCATCAAAACTGTTCCCATGGCATAATCACTTGCATAGGTTTTAATATCAAATGGCTACTTAACATTTGGAAGTGCAAGGACTAGTGATGTATTGATTTTCTCTTTCAATATATCCAAGGATTTTTGTTTCTTGCCTCCCCACTGAAAGACATGTTTCACACTTGTCAAAGCATGTAATGGAGTTGCAGTATATGAGAACTTAGTAATAAACTTTCTCCAATATTGTGCTTCACTCAAAAAGCTCCTAACCTCTGTTACATTATTAGTCTTAGTCCAAATCACAATGAATTCTACCTTTGAGGGATCAATATTCAATTCACCCTCTCCAACAATATGACCCAATTAAAGTAAAGAGGTTTTCCCAAATTCACACTTAGACATCTCCAAATATAATTTATCTT
The DNA here is from genome assembly GCA_031772625.1 of Pinus tabuliformis. NCBI lineage: Eukaryota > Viridiplantae > Streptophyta > Pinopsida > Pinales > Pinaceae > Pinus > Pinus tabuliformis. Next base: position 379,769,794 of record CM062815.1, read on the forward strand.
TCTTTAAAACATCTAAAAATTTCTTAACATGCTTGACCTGCTCTTCACGAGTCTTACTGGAAATTAGAATATCATTTAACTATACTATGGTAAATTCATCAATTAATGGACTCAACACATCCTTCACAACTCTCATTAATGTTGTAGGTGCATTACAAAGTCGAAATGGCATAACTAACCATTTAAGCAAACATTGTTTTGTCTTGAAAGAAGTCTTCCTAATATCACCTTCAACAGTCCTGGTATGATGATAATCAATTCTCAAGTCAAACTTACTAAAATAAACAATATCATTCAATTGATCTATCAAATCATAAATATAGGGAAGAGGATAGTGACTCTTTACTATGATTTTTTTCAAAATTTTGAAATCCACACACATGCGCCACGTACCATCCTTCTTTGGAACCAAAACAATAGGAGACCCATAACGAGATGTACTAGGGCTAATGACATATTTGTTAAGTAGTTCTTGAATATTCTTTTTGATCTCTGCATTCTCCATAACTATCATTTGGTACATGCCAATCGTTGGAAGAGGTACATCGTATTGCAATTGAATCTCATGTTGGACTCCTATTTAAGGAGGCAACCCTTCAGGTTCCTGAAAAATCTTATCATATGTGTTAACAAATTCAACAAAATCATGCTTGAGTTTTTCATCACATCCTTGGAAAGCTTTAGATTCATCAATATCTTTAGGTTTGATCATCAACAATACAAAAATTTACTACCGTTTACAAGCCTTTTCATTTGACCTGCACTTACAAGAGACAAATTCATCTGCTTGCAATGTTCTCTAATAATATACTCAATTCCATATTTGAAAAGATTATGTTTTTATCATGACGATGGGATATGGATTTTCGGTCATACAGGTATGGGCTCCCTAAAATAATTCCACATGTCAAGCGGTACAACATCAAGCTCTACATCATCAATAAAGTCTGTATTGATTGCAAATTTAAGTTTACATTTTCTTGTCACTTGCAATCTAGCATTGTCACATATCCAACCCAAAGGATAAGGTTTAGGATGAGTTATAATTTCTAAGTTTAGTTTCTTGACAATAGCTTTAGAAATAAGGTTAACTTGGGATCCACCATCAAACAAAGTATCAACTTTGGTATGTTTTGTAATTACCCTAATATGGAAAAGCTCAATTCTTTGTTTAGCATTTTGAGGCTCAATAGGCTTACTAGAAGAGCTAGTACTTGCAATACAAGCTTTACTTTTCATTCCCATGGTTTTCATTTTTTTCTCATCACCTGAGTCAAATCCTAGATCTTGTTGAGTTGTTGCAGCAGTCTCTTGTTTCCCCTTGTTTTGAAACTTCTTTGGTCTCATTTATGGTTGTAATTTCCAACAATGGTCTTCATAATGGCCTTATTTTGAACAATGTTTACATGTGATTTTTTATCCCTCTTTCTTTACCGTAGCATTCTTTTCTCCTTTTCCTTTAAAGTTCCCCTTTCCTTTGTCTCCATATTTGAATGAATTCTTGCTAGTCAATTGAGGAACATTATTTCCTCTTGCTTCTCCTGGGCTATGTCTCTGGTGCAACTTCCAATGTTGGTCCTCTTTAATTATATTCTCAAATATGAATTACATCAATTTACAGTCCTCAAAATGCAAAAATAGCCTTGCTAATGGATTTAGAATGCTCAAAAACCCCTATCTAGGATCTTCTTGAGCCGAAAAAGGTTTAAAATTGAGCAAAATATGCCTCCTTGAACAAATTCTACTAATTGTTCTTGAAATTTTTAATTCTGGCTAGTAATTCTAACACTTCCACTTTCTTGCCAACCATTGAGCGACAATTTCGCCTAAAATCGGCAAGATTCTCACTACAAATGGGGTTAATTGTCTCCTTATTAATTAGGTCAATATCCTTTAAGCATCGATGAAGGTCACATGGACACCATGTGGCCAAAGGTCGAGATAACCACCCATGCTCACCACTGCACTCCCTCTCGTGTCGACATATGGTCACATAATGGCCCATGTGACTAGGGTTCTTCCCTTCCTCTTTTCTTGTTTTCATTCTTGAGCTTATGACAATTTCTCCTATAATGCCCATATTCAGGACAACCGTAGCATTGGATTTTTGACATATCCTTCTTGTTCTTTTTGTGAGGACCAAACCTTACAAATTTCCTTGTCTTCTTAGCGATGGAAGAAAATGCTTGTGCTTTCTCATTTGATGCTACATCACTTTTAGCCTTGAGCTTGGTTTCTTCAATTTTACACAATGAACAAATTTCATTGAATGGAGTAGCTTCCTTCTTTCCATAAATGCTTGATGTGAAGTTGCCCCATTCCTCTAGTAGTGCACTGAGCACTATGGTGGTTATTTCCTTATTAGAAATTATTTCTCGCAACTCTTGTAGTTGGTATATTATTTCTAATACCCTCATAAAGTATGATGATTTTCCATCTTCCTTTGATACCTTCCTCTTGTAGGGTTATTTTCTTAATGATATCACTTCAACAAAAATACTTATAGAGAATAATTCTACTAGCTTCTCCTATATTTCTTTTGATGTCTCCATCTTTGATGCATAGGGTGCGAGGGGATGTTTCATGGATTGTATAATGATTGTAACACTCTCCTTGTACATCTACCCAAGTAATAAACCAATCGGGGTAAACATGTGACGAGAAGTTACTATGATATGATTCGACTCCCTATGTACCAGTTAAGAAAGTGGAACTAGCATAACACATCACACATGCCTTCCACATTAGATAAAGAACTCCCAGGAGCCACCCCAACCACTCATGTAACCATCCCCTAGGTCCCACTGAGTTTTTAGACTATTAAACCCATGTACGCTCCCTTGATATGGACAAGCATGCATCTAGAAGGCTCTATATGCTCCCACAACATGGGTATGCATGCGTTAGAAATGGGAACATCAAGCACAAGCTTGAATAGTTCTCAAATACCTCAGTTTAACGACAAAAATTACGATTATTGGGCTATTACAATGAAGGCCTTGTTTTCTTCTCAAGACATTTGGGATTTGGTGGAGAATGATTTTCAAGAACCAACAGATGCAGCAGCATACAATGCCTTATCTAGAACAAAAAGAGATTTGTTAAGGCACTGCAGGAAGAAGGATTCAAAATCCATGTTCTATATTTTCCAAGTAGTTCATGAAAGTATTTTCCCAAGGGTTGTAACAGTAACAAAGTCCAAACAGGCATGTGACACCCTCCAGACAGCCTACCAAGACATGGTAAAATTCAAGACAACGAAGCTCCAAATGTTTAGAAGAGACTTTGAAACACTTTGTATGAAAGAGTCTCAGAATGTAGACTTGATCTTTACACATGTAAGTGGGTTGGTTACTCAAATCAAGTCTCATGGTGAGACACTTAAGGAAAGAAGGATAGTTGATAAATTTTTTAGAAGTTTGCTAGCAAGGTTTGATGCCATTGTTGCGGCCATAGAAGAGACGAAGGATATCTCATAGTTCCAGTGGATGAGCTTAACACATCACTTATTTTTCATGAACATAGACTGAATAGAGCAACAAGCTCCTCATTAGAGCATGCCTTCAAGACACAAGTATCATTTGGTCATGGTTAAGGCAAAGGAAGATCATATGCTAGAGGAAGAGGAAGAAGCCCACATAGAGGTGGAAGAAGCAACCCTTCAAGATCAAATGGAAGAGGCAGCAATCAAAATCCAAGCCAATATCAAGCACAAGGTCAGAGGTATGATAAATCTCAAGTTCAATATCATTACTGTAAGAAGTATGGTCATTATCAAATTAATGTAGAAAGAAGAAATACGACATTAACAACAAAACAAGTGTAAATTTCATAAAATAAGAACGTGAGTTTTGAGCTTGTAATGTAGCACAAGAAAAACAAAGTAATATATGTTATCTAGATTCAGGGTGTAGCAACCACATGTCAGGAAACATAGAAATGTTTTCGAGTCTAGATGAAAGTTTGAAATTTGAAGTGACATTAGGGACTGATAGCAAAGTATCTGTCATAGGCAAAGGAAGAGTTAATATCCTAACAAAGAAGGGGGAGAAGTACATCTCAGATGTTTACTTTGTCCCCAGTCTAAAGCATAACCTCATGAGCATTGGATAGCTCATACAAAAGGGCTACAATGTCTTTTTCAAAAATGATTAATGATAATTTTTATTCATTTTTCAAATTATTAATGATCCATTCCCAAGAAGTCGTGTTGCTTCTACACTTTATCAAGATTAACTTGACTTACTTGTCCGAAGCCAAAACACCAAAATGATGGCCTCTCTTTGATTTTCTTGAATTAAGGTTTTAGGTACTTATTAAATGAATTATATAAATGTAGTTTCACAAACAATCTTGATAGATAAAGAAGAAAAGGCATGCCCTGTAACTGAACTCCCTGTCAAAACACTACAATTTAATGAAATACGTAAACACTAAAACCCCACACAAAGTTTATATAAACAATCTATGAAGTGTAATTATTATTAAAATCAGACCTAAGCTTGAAAATGCGAGCGTCCGGTGTAACAGTGATAGTTGTTTTTAGAAAACCCTAGTGCCTCCTTTTAGTCTTCTTTCACTGTGGAGTCTCCTCTTGGAAGCTCCAGGACCTACTCAAAATCTTCCTTTGACCTTCCTTTTCTGTTGTCTCTCTGCTTAGCAAGCCCAGACGCTTGTTGTGATTCCATTGTGTGTCCACAACCTATTGAATTTTAATTTCCATTTAAGTTGTAAATATATTTTAAAACAAGAGCCTCAAGCGACAACATCCCTACCTTTCTTTTGAATGGAGGAAATGTGGGTAATGTGCGCGCTGTTTATGTATTATTCTAGACTGCAAATGGAATTCACATAGTTACATACTCTCTGGATGTTTGTGTACCCTATCGAGAAGGTATAAAAAAAGATGACATAGTTATATACTCTCTGCATGTTTGTGTACCATATGGAGAAGGTATAAACAAAGTTCACGTAGTTATGTGTACCACATGGAGAAGGTATAAACTAAAGACATATGTTTACATAAAAGTTAAGGATTTCTGGTATGTCTATGAAAGTAAAATACAAACATAAAATTTCAGTTAACAATAGTTTTTTAACTATTTCCTTATCTTTCCTTTGACGGAGTGAGTTCTATTAAAGAGAAAAAAATGATGCGATAGAAGTTTCCACTACTGAGAAAAGTTGAAGAGAAAAAAATGGAGCAGAGGATTGCTCTTCTTAGTATTACAAACCAGTTAAATAAGATTACATTGGAAACATCAATGATAAATGACTGGGGTGAAACTCGAATAAACTAAACTAACTGAAACTCAACTAGGACACTTGGAGGGATGGTTTTGACAGCTTGAACGTGGTTGGAAATAGATTCTCCAACAATCCCTGTTAATTACAACCACATAAAAGTTCAATTAAGATGCATGTTGGTCTATCTCTCAACTAGGCTTACAATTTAAAAAATTGACTTCAACTACATTTACTCTTCAACTAGGCTTACAGTTTAAAAAATTGACTTTAACTACATTTACTCTTCTTATTTTCTTCTTTGAGATACTATATCATCTAAAATGTTTCAGCATATTCTTTGTAATATCCCAAAGCCTAAAATTTTTGACAATCTAGCACACTTAAGTGTTCTAGTTAAAAATACTTGGAATCAAAACAATGAATACAAATGAAGCCTTTATTTATATTGTTAACTAGAGAAACGAGTACATTCCCATACAAAAAAAATATCGAAGCCCACTGCTCATTAAAATAGAAAAAAAGACTTAAGCACAAATCCACTAGACAAATCACACCCATGGGATTTTCGTCTTGGGATCAAACTAGAATGGGCCATGCCAAGTTCTCAAGAAAACACAATAAGATAAATAAACCCAGAATGATCCAATGCCTAGCTCATATCCTCTTTAATAGGTTTGATGGATTCTCTAGAAGCCTTAGTATATTATTTAACAAAGAATAATCCAATCCTTGGCTCCTGTCCCCTTTAATGAGTTTGATGGATTCTCTTTGAGCCTTAGTTTATTATTTCCCTCTAAAAACGAAGGAAAATACTAGATGCAGTTACCATGGGAAAAAATATCATGGGTAGGTTTCATCCATTTTGACCATATCCAAAAAGAACTATTACAAGTCATCCTACCCAAATTTTGCTTGCCCTCAAGCAATTCGCACTGCTATCCACAACAAAAGAATTGATACCATGATCCCAAACAATGCTTGACTAATCCTGCCCCCAATGGATTCTCCTAGATCCCAATGCCACCTAAATTCTGGGACCTGTGAGTTATGGTACCATCTCAGCGCTCCATCATTTCCCATGCCAAAGGGCCCAAGCTGCAATATGCCCTTTGTTGTGAGTATCCTCTTGGGAATCAACCCATCAATAGAGTACCAAGTCATAATCTCTCATCAATCCATGCCTTGGGAAGGATGAATACTTTCAAATCTACTATGTTGATGTTGCTCCATTCTCAACTCATGCTGTACAGGGCTACTCTCCAACACCCAACTATATTCCTATTGCTGCTTTGTGAGGGACTAAAACTCCCAACTATAATCCTCTTGCTGCTTTTTGAGGGACTGAAACTCCCAACTATACTCCTCTTGCTGCTTTGTGAGGGACTTGAGTCGGTCCTCAACATTAGACAACTTGGTCAATGATTTGACACATACCCCTATGAGCTCCTCAAATTTTCTATTCTCCTATAAGATAGTGTCTCAAACTGTCCAGACTCTCCCCTTCAACATCATCAATTCTGTCTTGAAATGCATGATGTTTTCCCAAAAATCCTTTACTGGAAATTCTGGTGCCTGTAATTATTCCCGTTTATGTGTTGCTCAAAATAAAATTTGAAGGGAAAAAAATTATCCAATGCAATTAAGGCTATTTTTCCTTTTAGAAAAAATAAAATTATTCTGCAGTGAAGAAAAAATAAATATTATACTGGTCACTGGTAAAACACAAAAAAACATATTTTTACATAAAAATGAAGTATTTCTGACAAAATACACCGATAAATTTATTTTACCAGATAAATTAATGTACCAGGCAAAGAAGGTATAAACAAAAGACATATTTTTACAAAAAAATGAAGCATCTCTCGTATGTCTATGAGAGTAAATAACACAGATAATTTAGCGTACCGGATGAAGAAGGTATAAACAAGAGACATATTTTTACATAAAAATGGAGCATCTCTAGTATGTCTAGGAAAGTAAAATGCACAGATAAATTTTCCCTTAAAAATATATTTTTAGCTATTTCCTGACCGCTCCTTGGACCGAGTTCCCACTTCTGGCCAGTCGACGTCACCTGATACTCTTAATCTTGAAGGTACATGTCATTACTAGCCTCATCTGTTGAAAATCAATCTTGGAAATTAGAAAAATCGTTTTTTTTTTTTAACATATGTCTCACCAAAAAAGTGGCAAAACCCATAAAAGTTACACTGTGCACTTATTCCCGTTTATGTGTTGCTCAAAATCAATTTTGAAGGGAAGAAAAATATCCAATGCAATTAAGCCTGTTTCGTCTTTTAATTAAAATGAAATTCTCACTGAAAAAAAGGAAGAAGATAAAACTCAGAGAGTTATACTTGTCACTGGTTGCTAGTTAAGTGTTTGCATCTTGGCAATACTATTTTTAAAGTATGAGGTCAATTAACCGATCACAATTCACGTATCTATCCTGGAATATGCATTCCAGAATTTTTATTTTTAAATTTAAAAATTATGTGCACACGGAAAGGATGGATTACATGTTTGCAAATATAATAGACTTCAAATCGGCAGTTTTGACTAATGAAGCGATACAATTTTCAGTGGCCTTGTCAATGAAGAGATATTGAACACATTAAACGTGATTTGCTGCTGAATTGCTTAAAGGTATATAATTATCTCAAAACACTTAAGAAATAGATATGCTAATTTTTAGCTGACACACGCCATTGACACCCGACTCATAGTTCAATTTCGCTTTATAAAAATAATCCAAAATAGACTTGATGACTTCAATTCACATGAGAGTAAGTCTTAGCTAAGCTTACAATATTTGAGATCAAGTCAAAAAGTTGTTTTACTTCTTCTTCCTGGTGCAGGTTGTTCTCAACTTTATGTGTGATAATTTATTTCTTTCTCATACTCCAAATTGTATGTTATGCGTAATTTTTCTTGGCTTGCAGCGTCAGCGTCTCCCCCATTATGTCCTGGTTGTTTGAGCTTTTTGTTTGACTTGTGTAAGATGTAAAACAATAACTTTGTGTGCTTTCATCTTCTCTTCCACCGTGAGAGTCTTGAGATGGTTGCCTTAATTTATTTTGCTGAATTTTATTTTTTTTAAGTGATTGTATTGTTTCCATAATTACTTTCTTCTTTTTTATACTTAGGCTTTGAAAGCCACTCTCTAGTAAAACTTAATCCATCATTATAATGTTAGAATATCTACAGTTTCAACAACGATTCTGCATGTGGAATAAACTCAAAGAATCATTGAATCTTAATACCCAGGGATACGAGTTACCTCCAGCCATTGGTGATGTTTTGATGAAGGCCACAGTCCGCTTGCTTGCTTCTTCTTCAGCACTCCAGTTTCTATCCAAGAAAAAGGAAAAGAACACAAAATTTTGAAGGCACTTCCAAGCTCTGCTATCTCAGCTAGATGGTGTAAAACTGAAGGGGTTTGAGAGAGGAGCTTGGGGACCAAACAGATGAACATATAGCTAAGCTTCCATCAAGCTTCTAAAAGCTATGAGTTAGATGTCCCACAAATCAAGGCAGAGAACTCGAATCAAAGTGATGGACCACTTTAGTAGCTCCTAATTACAAAATTAGTAATTGCAGTTGCCTTTTCGTAACTTAAGGAAACTACTGCAGTTGGTTTCCATAAGTTAAGGAAAGACTGCAACTCCATAATTGTAGGCAGCAATTTGTGCAAAACTTAATGGAGCTAACATTCTCCCACTTGGTCCATACTTCCAAACATAATGTCTCAAAAACCATTGATAATCTTTATTAAGTAATAGATACATGAATCATGGTGATAAGTCCTCTAATGACGAGTATTATCTTCCATGTATTACTATGTATTTATTCTTATTATAATTTATGTGGCAACAATTTCTTAATGAATAAACCTTATGTTTATTCTTGGTCCTTCTTAAATGAATTTTCTCAAATCAACTTAAGGTGCACATAAATATGAGAAAAAACATCACAATAATTAAGAATTTCATCAAAATAACATTGTCCATACAATGAAAAACTTCATAATGGAACCAAGTCCCATATTCAATACATGATCCTTGAATTTAAACGGTGGCATGCCCTTAGTCAAGGGATTAGCGATCATTAACTCAGTGCTAACGTGCTCAATGACCACTTTCTTTTCTTTAACACATTCCCTTATAGCTAAATACTTAATGTCGATGTGTTTATTTCGACTCCCACTTTTTTAGCCATAAAAATAGCAGCTGAATTATCACAATATATTCTCAATGGCTTAGATATAGAATCCATAATTCTAAGCCCAGAAATGAAATTCCTAAGCCATACACCATGTAAAGTAGCCTCAAAATAGGAGACGAACTCGGCTTCCATAGTGGAAGTGGCAATCAAGGTCTGCTTGGCACTCCTCCATGATACAGCTCCACCGGCCATCATAAAAATGTATCATGATGTTGATTTGCGTGAATCAACACATCCAGCGAAGTCAGAATCTGAGTAGCCAATCACTTCCAAGTTGTCCGTCCGTCTATACATAAGCATGTAGTCTTTGGTTCCTTGAAGGTACCTCATAACTTTCTTTGTATCTCTCCAGTGGTCTAAACCTAGATCACTCTGATGTCGTCCCAACATTCCTACACAAATGCAATCTCAGGTCTTGTGCAGACTTGAGCATACATTGGGCTTCCGACAGCAGAAGCATATGGAATGTTCTTCATTTGTTCCCTTTCAAGGTTGTTCTTCGGGCATTGGTTCAAATTGAACCTATCACCCTTCACAATGGGAGGTACACTTGGTGAACAATCCTTCATCCGAAATCTCTCTAAAATTTTATTAATATATGTTTCCTGTGACAGACCCAAGATGCCTCCAAATCTGTCTCTATGGATCTTAATGCCAATGACATAAGATGCCTCACCCATATCCTTCATATCAAAATTTTTAGAGAGGAATTGTTTCACCTCATGTAGCAAACCCTTATCATTGGTTGCTAGCAAAGAGGTCATCCACATATAAAACAAGAAAACAAATTTTACTCCCACTAACCTTCAGGTATATACATTGATCCATAATGTTTTGTACAAAACCAAAAGAAGAAATTACATTATGGAATTTCAAATACCATTGGCGGGATGCTTGTTTTAAACCATATAATGACTTCTTGAGCTTGCAAACCAATTTCTCCCCATGACTAGAGGGGAATCAATGAAGATGTGTTATTAATGAAGAACTGTTATCAATCATTAATGAAGAAGTGTTATTAATGAAGAAGTGTTAATAACCATCATCTTTTAGTGCCAGTGTGAACATGCATTGAATCATATGTGACATTGTTTTGTAAATTAATGCAGTAAAGACCATTAGACAAAATACCATTCCCAACATAATCAGATTTATAGAATAGACTGAAAGATTTTTCTGAAAAGTTTAAGGAATATCCAAAAGGTACAAGCCTTGAAACTGAGATCAAGTTTCTAGAAAAACTTGGAACATAAAAGGTCTTTTCTAACTCCAAAAAAAAGCCACTACTTAAAGTTAAATAACATGTTCTTATAGCTTCCACATGCTGTTGGCATTATGATGCATGTGTTGTACTTGATGGCAACCCTCTCATAGAAGAATATCTCACTTAAGTATAACTGGGTGAATCTTCAGAAGAGATATCAGATATGACTGATGGAGGACAGCTCAAAGGAATCAGATGATGAATCTTCAGAAGAAATATCAGATGTGACTGATGGAGGACAGCTCAAAGGAATCAGATGATAGTTCTAAGTATGACAAAGTTAGCTTTGCCATCAAGTCCAAAGGGGGAGATTGTTGGCATTATGAGATAAGTGTTGTCCTTGATGGCAAACCTCACTGATGACAACTCATAGTACAGAAGGTCAGCAGCAAGGAATTGATGATCAGACAGAAGGTCAGCAGCAAGGAATTGATGATCAGACTATAAGAAGAAGAGAAAGTTTATACACGCAGGTTCGTTAAGCCCAAGTCGCGTGTACACGCAGGTTGGCTTCAGCAAAAGCGCGTGTATGTGGAAACGTACCTTTGATCCATGACGGTTAGTCCTTGGAAGTTGTGCCTATGATTTCGGACCATTATGTCTCGACGGGCGTGTCGATCCCTAGTATTGAAGTTGATGGTATTGTGTTACTATGGTTTTGGCTCTTGGTATTGAACAAGGCCTAAGGCTATATAAGGAGAAGGAAATCATTAGGCAAGTGCTTCTGAAATGTCTTGAATATCTGATGAAGCATTAGATCCAGTATGCAGGGTTATGGGTTGATGATGCATTGCTTGATCTGAGCTAAGGAGAGATCTCATCGGTTGATGGAGAACTAGATCTAAGGAGAGATCGGGATCAAATGGTTTGAAATGAACTATCTTTATGATGCTTATTCTAGATCTACATACTGACGCATGTATTGTTCTATAAACATTATGAGTATGACTGATGTCTGGTACAGCTGCAAGTTATGAGAAATTATTTTTAGATCTGTACGCGGGTTGACTTTGGAAAAAGCGCGTATACACGCGGGTTTGATTCATCGAAGTAGCGTATACATTGTAAAGCTTGATATTTGAAGTTGCAGATGGATCTGATGGTTATTACAGAGTTCTGTGTCTGCTCTGTGTTCTGGTGACTGTTGTTAACAAGGTTTCAGTGATTCAGGGTTTGATGATTGTTTTGAGCTTCAATGATAGTTATGGGTCCAGTATGAAAATTGGATGAAAAGTGGCCTTACAGATTATGTGTTGTGCTTCAGTGTATCCAGTCTGAAAATTGATGAAACGTGGTACCTGGAGGTGAGAAGATTGTAGGCAAGCACCTACGTACTAGTATCTAAGCTAGTACAAAAGCTAAAGGAGATCTTTGGAGCATTGTAGCAGGTAGCAGCCTGCGTACTAGTAAATGGATCGGCTAGTACAAGAGCAAAGGGGGTTGTAGCTCCCGTACTGGTATAAGACTGCACCAGTACAAATATTGTAAAAGGATTTTCTTATTAAGAAGAAGATTGAGATGACTTGCAGCAGGTGGTTTTCACCCACATTGGGTTTCCACCTTATATCTTTGTGTTCATGTGTGTGGCTCTTGTGTGATGCTCTGTTCTGTTATTCTGCACCTGTTTACTGTTAATATGCTTAATAATGATCTGATGCATTTACTGAAGATTAAGCTAACTGAATTATAAGATCTCTGGGTATACGCGAGTTTCATTAGACACAGTAGCGTGTACACGCGGGTTCACTTAATTGAAGTAGCGTATATGTTTCTGAGTATGAAATTGAAAAGATTGATTGATCTGATAATACTGATTCACCCCCCCTCTCAGTATTATTTCCAACAATTGGTATCAGAGCAGGTCCTTTGACAGAAGCTTGATCGCTTGAAGGAGATCCGTGGAACAATGGGAAAGAAGCTTAAAAAGAAAGCTCATAAGAAGAAGAAGACATCTCAAGAGATCTATGACAGTGGGAGAGTCGATTGGGGATTAGGTATAAGAAGCTCTTCAGATTCAGAATCAGATTCAGAATCATTATCAGGTATGAATGTATTATCCTCTGATGTTCCTGCTATATTTCCTTGTGAAAGTGATGGAAGTGATAGTGAAACTACTGAACATGCTTTTATGGGTGAGCAAGAAAAGTATCATATAGAGGCATTATTTAGAAGGCTTACAGACAAAGTTAAAGATCAACAAGATCTATTGAACAAAAGGGAATGTGCTTTCAAAGAAGAAGTTACCGAACTAAAGGCCCAACTAGAAGAAGGAAACAAGGTAAGAAAGCTTCTCAAGGACAAGGAAGACCAATGTCAAAAATTGCAGCATGAAGTGACATCATTAAGAAAAGAAGTCAACGAAAGAAGCACAACCATCAAGAAACTCAAAGATAGATCCAGCTACTATGAAAATCTTGAAGCTACAATCCCCTCACTAAAAGGAGATCTTGAAGAATCAAAGAAGCAGAATACAGATCTACTCCAAGCTATTGCAAAACAAGAAAATGAAGTCACCAGCTTAAAATCTCAACTAGAATGTGCTTTCCGAGTTCGTGAAATGCAGCAGGATCTGAATGAAGAACAAGAAAAGGAGATTCTCAAATTGAGGCATCAGTTGGAAGAAGGAAGGAAAGATGGAGAAGACATGAAGAAGCAATGTCTAGAAAAGGAGGAACAACTTCAAGTTGAGGTAAATATCTTGAAAGGTAAAATAGAAGAAAAGGATAAGCTTTTACGATTTCAAGATAGTTCTAAAGTCTTGGATGATATTCTTAGTAGTCAAAGGTCTCCTGCTATCAAGACTGGTCTTGGTTTCCATGAATCTGTTGAAGGTGAATCTAGTTCACAAGGTGAGGCAAGGAACTCTAAAGAGAAATCCAAAATGATCAACAAGGAGATGAAAGGTCAATCTCATCATCAACCAAGGAAAGAAAGTCTTCAAAGAAAATCTTTTACTCCTCCTATGAATAATGTTGAATGTTATGTATGTCACAATCTTGGACATGTTGCAGCTAGATGTAGAAGAAGAAGAGTTCAAGACTATTATGCGGACAGGTCATCTCAATCAAGGTACTTTAATGGATATTGCTTTGCTTGCAATATGTATGGTCACAAAGCTGCTGATTGCTACAGGAGGAATATGAAACATGTAAGATGTTATACATGCAACAAGCCTGGACATATAGCAAAGGAATGCAGGAACAAAGGATGGACATCACATCAAAAGAAGAAAACCTCATCACACTTGAAGATATGGAGGAAGAAGGAAGTACAGTCAGCACAATGTACTGAGACACAGCACAGCACAGACATATCAGACTCAGGGGGAGCTGAAGGTGTAAAACTTCAGTGTTCTGAATCTCATACGCAAGTTCCTTAAATGGAAGTCGCGTGTATACACGAGTTAGACACTGCAAAGTCGCGTATATGTCAGTCTGAGGAAAAGCAGTGGGGGCAGGATCAGAAAAAGGATCTGATATGATTCAGTCTATTATTTGCTCTATTGATTACAGTCTGCTGAGGATGTGTGGAAATGTCTTGTTACCTGTATGATGTCTAGAAGTGTTTTTGATCCTAACTTGAGGATGATGATGTTTTGGTGCTTATTGCTGATATATACATAATCAGATCTAACAGATGGCACAGGTTGAGGGGGAGCATATGCCTTTAGCAATTCAATGTTGGCATTATGGTTAATAATCCTTGGTGATGATTCTTATATGGCTAAATGATATATCTTGCTATTGTGAGTTGTCTATGATAAACTCTCATATGATTCTTGGAGTTACATAGAAGATGTTCAGATCAGATTTATGGTTGATTCTTTGATGATGCATGTATGGTGCTTACATGGTGATCTTCATAAGAACAAGGAGAAGTACAAAGCTTGAATTCACATCTTCCTCACTTGATGATGAGTCACTTATATACTGCTGTTGTCATATACATAAAGATCATACAGTTATGATGCAGGCACTCATGTGGATAAGGATTGTTGCTGTTGATGATATCAAGAAGTTTTGTCAAATGAGCTTGAGCTCAAGATACATAGTGCTGACACATGGATGACTACTCAAAGTTGCTTTATTGAAGACATGGTGATGAGTTCTTATCTATATGATGATAGGTTGATCCTTACATATGTTAATTGATGCAGATGTTCCCAAGTAATGATACTTGGATCATGTAGAGCTTGATGAAATGGCTATGGTGGTTTCACACATGAAACAATGTGAATGACTCTGAATTCTGTTCAAAGGGATAAATTGATGCAGACATACCTTGTTATAGGTTGATGACCTATTCTCTACAGGACATTTACAGGTTGCTGATATGAAAATTTGTGTACGCGTGTTGTTTAAAGGATATACGCGTGCATACGCCGTTTTACAAGGGGATAGTCGCGTATATGGTGTACGCGTGTTGCGTAAGGGATATCTGCGTATATACGCTTGTTTATGTGGATGCAGACGCGTATATGGAGTTTTTGAAGGAAATCAGCAGGGACAGATGTTGGTTGCAGAAAGTCTGATATGGATCTGACAGAGATCATCTGGCACAGGTTCAGAGGGAGCAGATAATCTTCCAATAATGCATTGTTGGCATTATCTTAAATCTTTTGGTTCTAGTTCACATTTGGTGTTGATTTCAGGAGGAACAAAGGCGAAAGGAGAACAGAAGGATCTCTTGGTTGCTGATCTGAATGGTGATTATCAGATGCTGCTGGTGACTTTCATAAGTCTTGGTCTAATCTCTATGTCATATATCTCTTTTGTGGTATCTCTTTCATGGTGTCAAGGTCATGTAACGGCCTATTTTGGTTTCCCCACTATGCCTGGGATGATTAATGCAATATGATTGGTTGTCATATGTAAACTTTTGATATATCCCCACTTGGTTGGGTGGATGAGCCAATTTTTGTATATCCTCACTTAGTTGAGAGATGAATGTATGTATGAGTCTTTGGTGATAGGAAGGTCTTTTATGATGTATAGAGTCATGTTCTTCTTGAAGAACATCTTTTGCAGATCTTGCCTACTGTCAGGAAGAGCATGAACAGCACACTTCAGCGGCACAAAGATTCAGCATGTACTCAGAGGGAGCATGGACAGATTGGTACACCTTGGCATATACAAAGGGGGAGTTTATTCAGAGATTTCAGCAGGTACTCAGGGGGAGTATGGACAGAGGAATGATTCAGCAAAGGAAGAGAATATCTTGGTCCACCCTTTGCCCTTGATGTCAAAGGGGGAGAGTGATTTGGTGTTGTTGCCATCAAGTCCAAAGGGGGAGATTGTTGGCATTATGATGCATGTGTTGTACTTGATGGCAACCCTCTCATAGAAGAATATCTCACTTAAGTATAACTGGGTGAATCTTCAGAAGAGATATCAGATATGACTGATGGAGGACAGCTCAAAGGAATCAGATGATGAATCTTCAGAAGAGATATCAGATGTGACTGATGGAGGACAGCTCAAAGGAATCAGATGATAGTTCTAAGTATGACAAAGTTAGCTTTGCCATCAAGTCCAAAGGGGGAGATTGTTGGCATTATGAGATAAGTGTTGTCCTTGATGGCAAACCTCACTGATGACAACTCATAGTACAGAAGGTCAGCAGCAAGGAATTGATGATCAGACAGAAGGTCAGCAGCAAGGAATTGATGATCAGACTATAAGAAGAAGAGAAAGTTTATACACGCAGGTTCGTTAAGCCCAAGTCGCGTGTACACGCAGGTTGGCTTCAGCAAAAGCGCGTGTATGTGGAAACGTACCTTTGATCCATGACGGTTAGTCCTTGGAAGTTGTGCCTATGATTTTGGACCATTATGTCTCGACGGGCGTGTCGATCCCTAGTATTGAAGTTGATGGTATTGTGTTACTATGGTTTTGGCTCTTGGTATTGAACAAGGCCTAAGGCTATATAAGGAGAAGGAAATCATTAGGCAAGTGCATCTGAAATGTCTTGAATATCTGATGAAGCATTAGATCCAGTATGCAGGGTTATGGGTTGATGATGCATTGCTTGATCTGAGCTAAGGAGAGATCTCATCGGTTGATGGAGAACTAGATCTAAGGAGAGATCGGGATCAAATGGTTTGAAATGAACTATCTTTATGATGCTTATTCTAGATCTACATACTGACGCATGTATTGTTCTATAAACTTTATGAGTATGACTGATGTCTGGTACAGCTGCAAGTTATGAGAAATTATTTTTAGATCTGTACGCGGGTTGACTTTGGCAAAAGCGCGTATACACGCGGGTTTGATTCATCGAAGTAGCGTATACATTGTAAAGCTTGATATTTGAAGTTGCAGATGGATCTGATGGTTATTACAGAGTTCTGTGTCTGCTCTGTGTTCTGGTGACTGTTGTTAACAGGGTTTCAGTGATTCAGGGTTTGATGATTGTTTTGAGCTTCAATGATAGTTATGGGTCCAGTATGAAAATTGGATGAAAAGTGGCCTTACAGATTATGTGTTGTGCTTCAGTGTATCCAGTCTGAAAATTGATGAAACGTGGTACCTGGAGGTGAGAAGATTGTAGGCAAGCACCTACGTACTAGTATCTAAGCTAGTACAAAAGCTAAAGGAGATCTTTGGAGCATTGTAGCAGGTAGCAGCCTGCGTACTAGTAAATGGATCGGCTAGTACAAGAGCAAAGGGGGTTGTAGCTCCCGTACTGGTATAAGACTGCACCAGTACAAATATTGTAAAAGGATTTTCTTATTAAGAAGAAGATTGAGATGACTTGCAGCAGGTGGTTTTCACCCACATTGGGTTTCCACCTTATATCTTTGTGTTCATGTGTGTGGCTCTTGTGTGATGCTCTGTTCTGTTATTCTGCACCTGTTTACTGTTAATATGCTTAATAATGATCTGATGCATTTACTGAAGATTAAGCTAACTGAATTATAAGATCTCTGGGTATACGCGAGTTTCATTAGACACAGTAGCGTGTACACGCGGGTTCACTTAATTGAAGTAGCGTATATGTTTCTGAGTATGAAATTGAAAAGATTGATTGATCTGATAATACTGATTCACCCCCCCTCTCAGTATTATTTCCAACACATGCGAGCCCATCTTGTTTCCTGATAAGATGCTTTGCTCACTTCCCACTGGCTTCCTTAGGTTTCGCAAACCCTTTGTCTGCAAGCCATTTCTGAAATTTGGCGCATTCCTTCTTCATGTGTCCCTTCTTCTTACAGAAAAACAATTGGAAACCTTCTTGATATCGGCTTGGGGAGGTACTTTACCTTTCCCTTTCCGATTGGCTTGAGATTTGCCCTTTCCACGCGTTGCCAGCATTGTACTCTCTCCCAGTTCCATCACCAATCTTTCTTCCTCTTGAACACACATGGTCATGAGTTCATTAATTGACCATTTATCCTTATGTGTGTTGTATGAGATTTTGAAAGGTCCATATTGGTGCGGAAGGGTGTTCAGGATGTAGTGCACTAGGAAGGACTCCGATATTTCAACCTCGAGTTTCTTCAATTGAGCCACAGTGTCCCTCATCTGCATGATGTGCTCGCGCACACCTTTCACATTGGTGAGCCTTAGGGATGAGAACTTCATGATTAGGGTGCTTGCTAGTGCCTTGTCTGAAGAGACGAATTGTTCATCAATGGCCTTCAACAAGTCTCGGACCTTGTCATGCTGATCAATGGAACCTCGAATACCAGCTGAAATTTTAGTCTTAATGAACATCATGCTTAGACGATTGGATCGCTCCCATTGTTCATAAAGCGCGATGTCCGCTGCAGTGCTGGTATTAGTGAGTGCCGATGGTTCATCTTTCCTGATAGCATAATCTATGTCCATCCACCCTAAATGAAGGAGAATCCTCTCCTTCCAAATCTTGTAGTTATCTCCCTTAAGTTCGGGAATGTCACAATGAATTTCAGAGAAATTTGCAGGTTGTACTACTGCATCAAAATAAAGAATCACATGCTTGTGTTAAAATTGAGGATTAATAAACTTTCATGTTTTACCAATGTAAATCATGCTAAAAAGAATTGAATCAAATGACATAAAAATTACCTGTGGGCTAAATTTTTAATTCAAACAGATTCAATAAAACTTTATGATAAAACTTATTAATTCATAACTCCTGTGGGTAGGTTATGAAATTTTATCCTAATTAATTATAGAAATATAATAGATTCCTGTGGGATAAAATTTATTATATTTAGTGTAAATCATGCTAAAAAGAATTGAATCAAATGACATAAAAATTGTCTGTGGGCTAAATTTTTAATTCAAACAGATTCAATAAAACTTTATGATAAAACTTATTAATTCATAACTCCTGTGGGTAGGTTATGAAATTTTATCCTAATTAATTACATAAATATAATAAAGATTCTTGTGGGATAAAATTTATTATATTCAGTGTAATTAATTGCAATTTAATGTCTAAATAAACTTTATGTGATCTTATCAAACAAAATATATAATTTTATTTAATTAAAGATGCTATGGCTATTCTCTAATTAATTAAAATTATATGGATCACTAGACATTATTTTGCTGCATAAACAAAACTTAACCAGAGAGAAAAATAATGTTTACTGAAAGGAGTAAGTCAAAATGACATTTTAATAAACTTCATATAACTGTAATAATTTTCCAGCAAAATCAAAATTAAGGTTTAAAGCAGTCAGCATTACCGAAAATGACTACAAATTGATTGTTCAATTTATAAACTTAACCCGGAGATTGACTGAAGCAGCGTTGATCTACTTTGCACTTGCATAGCAAATGCAGTTCGAAGGCTAGCTGGCTTGAATTCAGGCTTCGTCCTTAAGTTTATAAAACAACAAAAATTGACCAGCAAACAAGCTATTTTGCTCACAAGATAAATAAAATTAAAATAAAATTTACATTCCTTAGTCTAACTGTCCCATAATTTATTTAAGACTAATTCTTAAATTAATTACAAAATGGGCTCTAAACAATTTTCAAACAAACTGCAAATTTGAAATATTATTTATATATATTTATATAAAATTTCATGTGAGCCTCCATAATTAAATATAACTTCAAAATAATAAAATAAAAATTATTGTCATTACATTGGATATTCATTAGTAAATGAACTAATGTTCATTTCAGCATTATTGGAATTATTTGCAAGCAAATCCAATTAATAACAATTTATAATTGATGTAATTATAGGCCCTCCTTTCACGAATAACAATAGATCATAATGCCAACATTTGACCTGAGCATGTTTTTCTATCCAACAAAATCTTTACAGAAAACCAAAACAGTCAAATTTGTCCAAGATTTCCTAATCAAGGATTTTTGCATTCTAATTCTGAATGTTACTATTTATTATGTGAAAGAGTGCATAAAGTATTTCCTTTAACATGATTCTAATTCTGAATGCGGAGCCATAAAATACCAAAATTTAACATAAGTATTTCCTTTAACATTTCCCCTATAAGAATCTTATTGGGTGCAAATTTCCTTTCAGAATCTGGCACGTTTCTTAAATTTGTAATTTAAGAATGGTTTAAAACACTAAATGTATACCAATAGAATTCTAACCAAAAACTCAAAAAACTATAATAGTTAGATGCACCTGACAGTTACGCCTTAGATCCGTTGGTCAACTGTACAAACCTCACCCCCACCGACCAATGTGAACCTGGATGACGTGGGAAGGTTACCAAGGTCGACCTATTTAAACCTATCAATGAATGCAGAGGTTACCTCACCATTGCAATTATGTCGGTGAATCGGCAGAGAAGGATACTTGAAATCTGCTTCAGTCTAAGAGCGTCTGCACAGTAAATATTGTTGTGTGACGCTGGCTAAGAGAAAACCTACAACTACTCAGAGTGAGAGGTATGATGAAAAACAAAGAGATACAAACAAGCTGCAGTGGGGCATTCGAAATGAATATATGCAGAACTAAGTCTGTTAATTGATAAGCCCATCAAATATACAAATAGCGAGTCAAAATTGGTCATGAGAATGCATTCAAAACCGAAAAATATCAAGATTCTAATCTTGATAGGGATTCGGTAGACAGATATGAAATAATTTAGAAGATCGGCAATGGAATGAACTCTGCTTCTGAGCCAAATTATCAGTTCATGATCTCGACTTTCTTCCTGTTTGTTAAAGGAAGGAGGAGCAATTTATTCTTTAGAGGTAACTTGAAAGAATTTGATGATAAAAAATACCATTGTGATAATGAAATTTTGTAAATTTAAGAAACGATTCTGACACTGACACTAAATGGATTTCTAGCATCTTATTCATTAAATAGCTTTATATTGCAATTTCAGTAATTAAAATCTATATTTTTGGAAAATCCTCCGAAATTTAATAAGGAAATTTCAAGAACCGATCTGTATGTTACCACATTACCAGAAAACAAAGCAAGATTTGAAGTTCACGAGAGCAATTTCCTATGTCAGATGCAAAAGCATTTAAAGAAACACGTTTGAAAATAATAGCGTTAAAAAATGAAATTAATTCGTGCTTATCCCAAAGCGATTTGAATTTTGAACATTCATGTATCAAACGATTTTAGCAACCATTATTTCGATGGTCAATGATTTTAAGAATCAGATGGCAGTAGTGAGGTTAAAAAATTGCCATCACTCGTGATTCTGAAATATTATAGAAATGAAACATCTCTTTACGCATTGGCTTCCCCATAAAAATCTCTTTACGCATTGGTAAAATCACAGTAAGCTTTATTTTCCTCCAGTGATCAAATGCATGCATATAAACACAATCAAATGCGTATGTCAGAACTAAGGTGCTATGGCCAACTACAGCAAGGCAGAGGTAAAGGGGCTCTGATACCAAATGTTAGAATATCTACAGTTTCAACAACGATTCTGCATGCGGAATAAACTCAAAGAATCATTGAATCTTAATACCTAGGGATACGAGTTACCTCCAGCCATTGGTGATGTTTTGATGAAGGCCACAGTGAGCTTGCTTGCTTCTTCTTCAGCACTCCAGCTTCTGTCCAAGAAAAAGGAAAAGAACACAAAATTCTAAAGGCACTTCCAAGCTCTGCTATCTCAGCTAGATGGTGTAAAATTGAAGGGGTTTGAGAGAGGAGCTTGGGGACCAAACAGATGAACATATAGCTAAGCTTCCATCAAGCTTCTAAAAGCTATGAGTTAGATGTCCCACAAATCAAGGCAGAGAACTCGAATCAAAGTGATGGACCACTTTAGTAGCTCCTAATTACAAAATTAGTAATTACAGTTGCCTTTTCTTAACTTAAGGAAACTACTGCAGTTGGTTTCCATAAGTTAAGGAAAGACTGCAACTCCATAATTGTAGGCAGCAATTTGTGCAAAACTTAATGGAGCTAACATATAATTAAATTTAGTTTTTCGTAATTGTAATGTTTCCATAATTATTTTCTTTTTTTTTATACTTGGTATTTGAAATCCATTCTCTAGTGGTATAGTTAAATTCAACTTTCACTGCTACATTATCCTCACCTATTATTGTTGCTTCAAACACAATTCCAAGTTCATCCTAGACACGTCTATTTGTACATTGGTCTTTAGTATCTTCACCATGCTCATGTTCTGGATCTTGTACGACATAACTTTTCCCTTCTACAATAGACATGCTTACAATGTTTAGGACAATTGAAGTGTATGTATCTTGTTTATATTCTTATGCTTTAGTAGGCTCTTCCATAATGTTTTTGATTATTTATGTGATATCAAAATCTTTTACAATTTATTCAACAAATTTCTCTATAACAATCTTTTGAGACCAAGGATATGGTCCAATGGTTGGCTGGGGAGGTTTGTTACCCACAGATCCAATGGTCCAATCATGGGCAGGGCTATTTACACTTGAGAACAACTATAGACTCATTATCTTGTATATCTTCCACAGAGTTCTTGACATGGGATTATGCATACCCTTCAAACCTTCACTTTAACCTCCTTTAGTAAACAATGGACTAGTGGTTACTTCCTCTCACTTTAACGGTTGCTATGCCTAGGAGGTGACAAGCAATTATGACAACTTTACTAACAATGAGCGACAAATCATAACAATCTACAACTCCTCTCTAAACAACTCTTTCATGAGCAGTAAGCTCTTCAAATCATCGACCTCAAGGAATGCATCCTTCTTCCTCTTATTATGGTGGCTAACAACGTAATGCAATGGTGACTTATAGTGAATTGCAACAGTGGCTCCCAACTGCTTGTGATGATGGCTCTGTAAATCAGTTAGTAAAATCACTCGAGGACTATTCAAAGTGTGGTGAAAAATGACTATTGAGGTGTTAACTCTGGTTGTGAAAACAATCATTGTGGTGATTCCTAGTAGAGACAGCTCACGACTCCAACTAAAAATAATGGTCGATCTATAGAATACGAACATAAGTTCTTATATAAATAACAATGACAGCTCATGAGAAGGGACGATGGGCGACCTCAGTCTCTTGATGTTGTGGAAGCTATATTGGATGTGCACAACTCCTAAACAAACATTGTGACTCTACATACTATGGCTATAGAATATCAAATAATCTAACTCAAATTGGCTTTGAGTCTTCCTTGGCTGTGATCACAATGATGACTAGAAAATAAATTTACCTGCATATGACAACTTGTAGGTTGCTCACAGTAATGATGACTGTAGTCAAGTCACATGACACATATGATGGCTACAACTGATGGTGGAGGTCTTTGGATTCTCTCTCCTATGGCAACTCTATAGGATAGTCACCTTCATATTTTGGTGTGTGGTGTTGGAAGTAATAATCCCAACCACCGCAATAAACGGTCGGAGAGTAGCCATACATGTCAGACACTTTTGCAGCCATACATGTCATACACTTTTGTAGGTTGCGTCTGTGCTTCAAGACATTTTTGTAGGTTGCATCTCACCATGAAAATAGAAGGTCTGAAGTTAGACGCAAACCATTAAGAAACTCAGAAAAGGCATTTAAATAATTTATGTACTTAGGTAAATAGGTATGGGAAAGCATTAATTCAACAACCTTGGCCACACTCCAGAAACACCTATGCGACTCTGATCACACTCAACAACAACATCAAAATTAATTTTGCTCTGTCATGAATTAAATGTAAAATTATCTGTTGAGTTGAATATGAATGTAAAAATCCATTTTGAAAAAAAGGGGTAGAAGAGTAAGACTGTGTAGAGAGGTTAGAGAGTAAGAAGTAAGAAAAGAGCGTAAGTCTCTATGGAGAAAATGGTGGAGCAATTTTTGGTGGGCGCGTGAAAACAACAGTTACTCTATTGGTGTGTTACTCCGTGTAAATTTAAATTTCTATAAAATTTTATTTTATTACTCTATTGTACTGTGTGTTACTCCGCGTAAATTTAAATTTCTATAATATTTTATTTTATTTTGTAAATGAGCCGGTCTCATGTAGATGTATTTTCATGTTTAATAAATAAATACTAAGTTTTAGTGTGTTTCTCCAAACCTATCTTTTTATTTTTGTTATGAGTATTCATTTAGTCTCTGGAACAGTTCTGAGGTGCACGAAATCCAAGTCTGGGAAATTAACCTTGTGGCGAGCGAAGGTAGCTCCGCAAAATCTGCAATCTGCTTCGCGGTGCATGAACCTAGTTTTTCGAAAGTAGCTTTGCCAAAGCTATAACTC
Organism: Pinus tabuliformis; assembly: GCA_031772625.1. NCBI lineage: Eukaryota > Viridiplantae > Streptophyta > Pinopsida > Pinales > Pinaceae > Pinus > Pinus tabuliformis. Next base: position 379,794,180 of record CM062815.1, read on the forward strand.
TTTGCCTCTCCCCTCTGCGAAAACAAAAATTAAATTCGCCAAATATTTCTAACATGGTATCAGAGCACGTTAAACTTTGTTAGTGTAAAAACAAGGGTTTTTACTAACAGTAAAAATTGTTTTTGAGTGCACATTATTGTTTAGCATATTTACCAACAGGTGGAAAGTTTTTTTTTACGCTTAAAAATGGAAACATCAAGCACAAGCTTGACTAATCCTCAAATACCTTAGTTTAATAGCAAAAATTATGATTATTGGGCTATTACAATGAAGACCCTGATTTCTTCTCAAGATATTTGGGATTTGGTGGAGAATGGGTTTCAAGAACAAGCAGATCCAACAGCATGCAATGCATTATCCCAACAAGAAAGAGATGTGTTAAGGGACAACGGGAAGAAGGATTTAAAAGCCTTGTTTTATATCTTTTAAGTAGTTCATGAAAGTATTTTCCCAATGGTTGCAGCGACAACGAAGTCTAAGCAAGCACGGGACATCTTCCAGACAACCTACCAAGGCATGGCAAAGTCAAGACAACAAAGATGCAAATGTTGAGGAGAGATTTTGAAACACTTTGTATGAAAGAGTTTGATAATATAGACTAAATTTTTAACATGTAATTGGGTTGGTTACTCAAATCAGGTCTCATGGTGAGACACTTGAGGAAAGAAGAATAGTTGAGAAAACTTTAAGAAGTCTGCCAGAAAGGTTTGAGGCCATTGTTGTGGCCATGGAAGAAATAAAGGATCTCTTGCAGTTTTCAGTGGATGAGCTTAATGCATCACTGGTTTCTCATGAACATAGACTAAACAGAGCAACAAGCTCCTCATTGGAGCATGTCTTCAAGGCACAAGTATCATTTGGTCAAGGTCAAGGCAGAGGAAGATCATATGCTAGAGGAAGAGGAAGAAGCCCAAACAGAGGTGGAAGAAGCAGCCCTTCAAGCTCAAATGGAGGTAGCAATCAACATCCAATTCAAGGCCCAAGCCAAAATAAAGCACAAGGTCAGAGGTATGATAAATCTCAAGTTAAATGTCATTACTTTAAGAAGTATGGTCATTATGCAAATGAATGTAGAAAGAAGCAATATGAAATTAGTAACAAACCAATTGTAAATTTCACAAGAGAAAATTAGAACCATGATAGCATGTTTTTAGCTTGTAATATAGCACCAGAAAAACAGAGTGATATATGGTGTATAGATTCAGGATATAGCAGCCACATGTCAGGAAACATAGAAATGTTTTCTGATCTAGATGAAAGCGTGAAATTTGAAGTGACATTAGGGACTAATAGCAAAGTCTCTCTCATGGGTAAAGGAAGATTTAACATTCTAACAAAGAAGGGGGAGAAAAAATACATCTTTGATGTTTAATTTGTCCTCAGTCTGAAACATAATCTCATGAGCGTTGGACAACTCATGCAGAAAGGCTACAATGTCTTCTTCAAAAATGATGTGTGCACAATTTTGGATAGGCCTCCAAGTAGACACTTGATTGCAAAGGTTCAGATGACAGACAATAAAATGTTTCCCCTGAAAATAATATCAGATTTGCATAAAGAAGGTGCGCAAGCACAACTATCTATGAACTCACAAGAAAATGGAAGAAAAGGGGCAGCTGTCACACAAGTAAACTTTCTAGTAGAGGTAAAATATGAAAACTGGTTATGGCACTTGAGATTTGGACATCTCAACTTTGGAGGTTTGAATTTGCTGTATAGGAAAGGCATGGTGAAGGGTTTACCACTCATAGAAAAACGAGACAGCATATGTGAAGGATGTATCTTGGGCAAGCAACATACAGAGACATTTCCAGCAGGAAAGTCTGTGAGGGCAAACACACCTTTGGATATTGTCCACTCAGACCGATGTGGACCAATGGAAACACCATCAATTGGTGGCAGCCACTATGTATTGACATTCATAGATCACTACACAGGGAAGACATGGGCCTTTCTCCTAAAAAAGAAAAGCGAAGTGTTTGAGCACTTTCACCAATACAAGGCTCTTATTGAAAGCAAAGTGGACCCTACATCAAAGTCCTTAGGACAGAGAGAGGTGGAGAATACATCTCAAACAACTTCCTTCAATTTTGCAGGGAGCATGGAATTCACAGGAAGTTTACAACAAGATATACACCACAGAAAAATGGTGTGGCAGAAAGGAAAAATAGGACCATTATGGAGATCGCAAGGAGTATGTTAAAGGAAAAGCATTTTCCAAATGACTATTGGGTTGAAGCTATCGCTTATGCAGCATATATCTTGAGTAGATGTCCAAGAAAAAGTGTCCAGAACATTGTTCCTACAGAGGCATGGAGTGGAAGAAAACAAAATGTCACTCACATGAAAATTTTTGGATTTTTGGCTTACGCACATGTCCTGGATGAGTTGAGAAAAAAGTTGGATAGCAAGGGGAAGAAATGAATATTTGTTGGATATAGTGATGAATACAAGGCATACAAACTCTACAATCCATTAACCAAGAAGTTCATAATCAGAAGACATGTGCAGTTCATAGAAGAGGAAGCATGGGATGGAAGTTTAGAAAAGACAGTCAATGCCAAAGCATGCATACCAAATGAGAAGAGAGAGGAATTAACAACAACAAGTAATTCCTCAACAGTGACTCCCTCTACTCCTATTCAAGCGTAGCAAGGCAGGCAGTAAGCAATTCCATCAACAAATAATAATACAGTTTCGCGCAACCAAGCAAGCGCTTCTCCAAGCACACCATCAAGCATGACACCAAGTCACGTATCATGCCCATCTTTAGCGAGCACAAGAAGGCCAAAATTCAGTTTTTCAAATGAAATTTATGGGCAAGATGAAGTTGATAGTAGTGCATGCCTCAATTCCTTATATGCATTATTTTGTCATGTAGATTACCCAATCCACTTTGAAGATGCAGTCAAAGAAGAAAAATGGGTTGTAGCAATGGAGGAAGAAATAGGAGCAATAGAAACAAATGACACATGGGAGTTAGTGAGCCTTCTGAAAGGAAAACATGTTATTGGAGTGAGTTGGGTATAGAAGACCAAAAGTAACATTGAGGGAAAGATTGAAAGGCAGAAAGCAAGGCTAATTGTCAAAGGATACAAGCAGTAGCATGGAAGAGATTATGCAGAGACGTTCACACCAGTTACGCGGATGGAGACAGTGTACGTAGTTGTGGAAATTACTGTGCAACATAATTGGACAGTGTATCAGATGGACGTAATGTCAACTTTCTTGAATGGAGTGCTGAAAGAGGAAGTGTATGTCACGCAACTGCCTAGTTATGAGATTGAAGGAAAAGAAGACAAAGTATATCGGTTGAAGAAAGCTCTTTATGGATCGAAGCAAGCACCGCACGCATGGTATAGCAGGGTAGATGCTTACTTGTTGGATAATGGTTTCAACAAATGTGATGGTGAGCCTACTCTCTACATCAAAGAGAGGGAAGGTAATATTCTCATTATCATCTGATATGTAGATGACTTGATCTTTACAGACAGTGATGATTTCCTCATCGTTGATTTTAAACAAGTCATGAAAAGTGAATTTGAAATGACTGCTTTGGGATTGTTAAGATATTTTTTTGGCATAGAAGTGAAGCAAATAGAAAATGGCATTTTTATCTCTCAAGAAAAGTATGTGGAAATTTTTTTAGAGAGGTTTAAAATGCAAAATAACAAGTTCTCACCAACTCCAACTGTCATAGGGTTGAAGTTGAGCAAAGAAGATTGCAGCAGAAATGTCAGTCTGACATTATACAAAAGCATGATAGGCAGGCTAATGTATTTGATCGCCACTAGGCTAGATATAATGTAAGTAGTAAGTTTGATGTCAAGGTTCATGGAGACACCCAAGGAAACACATTGGCAAGCAACAAAAAGGCTTTTGAGTTATGTCAATTTGACAAAACAATATGATGTTTTGTACACAACAACCACTGATTTCAGGCTGGTTGGTTACACTGACACTGATTGGGAAGGTAGTGTCAATGATAGAAAGAGCACATCAGGATATGTTTTTCATTTGGGTTCTGGAGCCATTTCATGGGCCTCCAAGAAGCAGCCAATAGTGTCACTGTCAGCAATAAAAGGTGAATATGTCACAACAACAACAGAAACGTGTCAGGCAGTTTGGATGAGGAGGATGTTGAGGGATCTTCGTCATGACCAAGAGGGCGCGACAACTATTTTCTATGACAACACCTCAACAATTGCATTGTCAAAGAATTTTGTCTTCCACAAAAAGACCGAGCATATTGATGCTAAATATCATTTTATTAGAGAGTTGATTAACAATGATGAAATTGTGTTGCAGCACTACAGGTCACAGGAATAACTTGCTGATATTTTCAGAAAGCCATTGGCATAAGAAAAATTTGTTTATCTCAAAAACTGTTTGGAAATTTTCAATGGCGGCAGTTGTGATTAAGGGGGAGTTCTTGAAATAATAATCCCAACCAACACAATAAATAACCCGAAAACAACCATACATGTCAGACACTTTTGCAACCATGCATGTTAGAAACTTTTGAAGGTTGTGTCTGTGCTTGAACACATTTTTGTAGGTTGCGTCTCACCGTGAAGATAGAAGGTCCGAAGTCAGATGCGAACCATTCAGAAACTCAGAAAAGGCATTTAAAGAGTTTATGTACTTAGGTAAATAGGTATGGGAAAGCATTAATTCAATAACCTTGCCCACACTCTAGAAACACTTGCGCGACTCTGATCACACTCAACAACAACATCAAAATTAATTTCACTCTGTCATGAATTAAATGTAAAATTGTCTATTGAGTTAAATATGAATGTAAAAATCCATTTTTAAAAAAGGGGTGGAAGAGTAAGACTGTGTAGAGAGGTTAAAGAGTAAGAAGTAGGTAAAGAGCGTAAGTCTCTATGGAGAAAATGGTGGAGCAATTTTTGGTGGGCGTGTGAAAAAAACAGTTACTCTATTTTACTGTGTGTTACTTCATGTAAGTTTAAATCTCTATAAAATTTTGTTTTATTTTGTAAATCAGCCACTATCTCATGTAGATGTATTTTCATGTCTAATAATTGAATACTAAGTTTTAGTGTGTTGCTCCAAACCTATCTTGTTATTTTTGCTGTGAATATTCATTAAGTCTCTGGAATAGTTCCAAAGTGCACGAAATCCAAGTTTTGGAAATTAGCCTCGCGGTGCGTGAAGGTAGCTCCGTGAAATCGGCTTCACGGTGTGTGAACCTAATTTCACGAAAGTAGCTTCGCGAAGTTATAACTCTCTGCCTCTCCCCTCCACGAAAATGAAAATTAAATTCGCCAAATATTTCTAACATGTGGGTTCACAAGCCCTCAACGAATGTTGGTTTTTGTTTATGGACCAATGGATAGAAAGTTTGCTTTATGGGCTGCGCACAATATCCATGACTCTCATTGGATGTGGCACATAATATTTAGATGACACAAAACCTTCTTAAATACTTTAGCTATAATCCAATTTGATGTATAGACATAGGGGGAAACAAACAATTAACACACTTAAAAATGGGTTGATTCTCAATTGATTTATTCAATTCCTTAAAGGTATATGTCTTAAAATATTCAGGACCACTAAGAGTAGTTATGCTAATATTTAACTAACACACACATCATTGATAGTTGGCTGAAAACTAAATTTAGCTTTCTAAAAGTAACCCAAAATGGACTAGATGACTTTAGTTCACCTGAGAGATTATTCTCTAACATTTTCAATCATTTTAGTTAAGAATCATTTCGAAGCTAATTTCAGGCTGACAATAGGACTTGTGTGATGTAATACAACGAGGAACTACTTCGACACATGAGAAAATAGACTTACATAGGCTTCGATGGTCGATGAGCTAGATCATTGGCTGGTCAATGGTTGATGCACTAGATCATTGGATGGCCAATGGAGTATTAATGGTCTATGCACTGGATAGGTGGAGTTCTCATAGTCAATGCACCAGACTTTTGTTTATTGCCATGCAGAAAATAATAATTAAGATGATGCCAACATTAATAATTAAGGACTACCTTTGTGGGCATCAGTGACATTGGTCTTAGAACTATATATTTATGTTGGGAATGGTTAAAGAAATAAATAAAAGTGTTTATTAGGTCACTACTCTACAATGATACATATGATCTATATGATCTATGCGGTGGTATTAGTTTGCACTGTACCAAAAATTTTACACAAAATTTTCACAGTTTGAAATGTCGGCTATAGGTTTTTAATTTCCTTAGGTGATGACATTGAACTGTTGCTGCATTAAGGCTCCAAATCCTGATGCAGAAACACATATAAATTAAATGCTAACTTTACGACTCCCGCGTAGTAAACTATAAACCCAATACGCAAGCTTGCTTTTACACTTTCATGATTGTTTTCATCATATAAAACCAGAACTAGAATACCAACCCTATACCTGTTATTTTTTCTGTCATAATTGCTTGGTCTTTCATCAATCAATCTGTGGGTATAGTCCTCATACTCCTCCAATGGCCACACCAACAATGTCGGTGAATGTGATGTTGGCGATCCACGAGAAGAAAACAATTTCGATCGTTTTGTAACTAACCTCCCTGGTAGTACATCATCATTCATAGTTACCAAATTCGGCCGAATCGGCTTGCAAAATTCGAATATTCGGCAGTTCGATTCGGTTCGGTGATTAATATGGTTAAATTCGATTTGGTTCGGTGATTAATACGGTTAAATTCGATTCGAGGGAAATATATTAGGTTTGGTTTCTTCTCCCAAATCATAGAACTGACGTGGATGGACTTGGTATTATTAAGGAGGGTGAGACTCGTAGTATTTCCACCGATTAGAGAACAATTTTAATTTCCCTTGCTTGAACAAAGAAAAGAAAAATTGAAAATATCAGTGAAATTAGGAAAAATCTGTTTTTTCAATTTTCAATTTAGAAAAGAAACATAAAATTTATTCTTTCTTTGTTATAAGATTCTATGAATAGAAATAAATAGAGCTTAGATGGCATATATAAAGAAGAAAAATAAAAAAGTTAAAAAGGCAGAATAAAATAGAAGGTAAAATTGATATTACAAAATTTGTGTTTTTTCAATCTTGGAAACCGTGTGAAGTAACTTAATTTTAAGTAATTAGTTTTTATTTATGGAAGGTTTGATGTTTTAGAGAGAAAAGATGAATATTAAATTTTTTAGATAATTTTATTTCTAAGATTGTTATATTATTTAAAATTAATAAAAAATATTCATAATTTAAAATAAATTGAGAAAAAATTAATAAAAGAAATGTTTTTATGATGTCTATTATCGAATTTTTTGCGAATTGAATTTTTTCATTGTAATTTTTATCGTATCAAATCGAATTCGAATTCGAATTCGAACTTGGTAACTATGTCATTCACTACTTAGAGTGTGAGGTGCAAAACATAAAAATGATTTAAAGACTGTGAAGCAGACGTGCGACGACGTGGAGAAGGACTTAGACACACTTGAATCCCATCATGATCTGTTGCAAAATTACTACAATGCCATGTGCATTCCTAGAAATGAAATTCCCCATCTCTAAAGAAAAGGAACACTTCCACACTTTGAACTTCACCCGGTATAAGCCTTTCAAACAAAACAAGAAGGCCTTGCAACAGAACGTCCAATTGGAGTAAGCCACGATGGCGTTCAATTTCGTTGCAATTCAAAGCCACATCACTCTTTCCACATATTGAAAACCTACCAATGGGATAAAGCAACCGTGCAATGCATTCCAAGCTGCCAAAAGGTGTTTTATTTTTAATGTATGTGTCAAGGATGAGGCTAGCATTGTACCTTTGCTGAAATAACCTATCGTGTCTGGATGATTCTGAGGAGCTTCATAGAAACCACTGTGCATGGATATTTGACTATGGTGTGCGTCATCGCCCAATGGTGGATGACAAACAACCATTGAAGTTTGTGTGTCATGACGGTCTTCAGGCAACAAATCCCATTGATGTTTTCGATAATGGACAAATATGTGCTTCCTAGGCTCCATTGAGGTTTTAATTTGTGGTTTAATAAATTTGAATTCAAATATATAACAAAAAAAAATAGATTCTCTCATTGATCCCCTTTAACAATTTATTTTATTTTATTTTACCTAGGATGTTTTGAAATATTTCAATGATCATAATGGTAAATTTTCCATATTTTCCAATACTTAGATAAAGGGAAATATCAGAGGCATTCTCAATTTATTTCTGACCTCCCTCAACACATTCCTAAGGGAGGAAGTTATGAGAGAAATCAAATGTTCTCCAAAACACTATTTTACAAGCCGACCGATTCGAAACTGACTCGGCCGAGTCGAACCGAGTCATTAGCCTGAGGAGTGACCCGGCCACCTAACCGGTTCGGTTGAACGAGTCACACATGACTCGGCCGAGTCATCCAATGACTCGGCCGAGTCATGTGTGACTCGGTCAACCCGGTCGGGTCCGTTATGACTCGGCCGAGTCACACTTGGGACGGCTGGGCAGCGTAAAAAATAAAAAAAAAATCATTTTTTTGGTAATTTTTCAAATGTTTAATGCAGTTTATGGATTCCAAAGGGTAATAGTAATTTGTTAAATGCTTTTGGGGTCCATTTCCCCCTCCCAAACCCTATTTAAGACACCCAAATGCTCTCATTCACTCAGAGCAGTCTTATGCATTTGAGTGAGAGTCTTCTTTGAGAATTAGTGAGCAGTTCTTGAGCTTGTTTTGGAGCAGCAGTGAGGAGTCTTGGAGGAGCATTGTAGCTGGAGTGAGGAGCTTCTTGGGCAGCCATTTGGAGCAGCATTGAGGAACTGATTCTTGGAGCAAGCTTGAGTAGGCAGTTTGTGCCTGGAGGTATTTTTTTCCACCTCTATAAATCTGTTTTTGCTTAGTAAATTTTAGGTGCATATCAAGAAAGCTTAGAGAGTGTCTTTTGTCAAATAAATGAACATTGAATCAATTTTTTTTTTTTCATTTTCAGATTGTTTTCCTACTCAAAAAATGGCACCTAGAGCAAAAGATCCTACTTGGGCATATGTTGAAATGGTTGATAGTCAGATGCATTGCAAATTTTTCCATAGGAAAATTAAGGAAGGTCCTGGGGGCATTAATAGGCTGAAACAACACTTGGCAAGGATTAGAGGCCAAATTACCCCATGTACCTCATCAGAAATTGGGGAGATTAGAAAGAATTTGTTGGCCAGCTTTGAGAAATTTAAAGAAGATAAGGCTAGGCAAAAAGAGATACAGGCTGAAATTGGGAGGAAGAGGGAGATACAAAAAATGATGGCTACCAACCCCCACTATGATTTTGAGGGTTCTTCCTCTATCCCTCAAACTAAGGCATCCAACCCTTTCTGTTATGTTCCTCCCTCTTTTGGTTCTGTTCAAGATAAGGGAAAGGGTAGAATGAATTTGAAAAAGGGTGATGTTATTTCACTCCCTCCTCTCCATCAGATGCACATGGTCCTGAAGTTAGTAAAGGTCAAATTCAGCCCACTTTAGATGACCATTGGAAGAAAGAATTGAGGGAGACTGCTTGTGACTACATAGCTAGATGGTTGTATGATGCTGATATCCCCTTTAATGCTGCTCGTTCACCATATTATGAGCCTATGTTTGATGCCATACATGCTGTTGGAAAAGGCTTCAAAGGCCCTACTATGCAAGAGCTAAGGGGGTTTCGTTTGCAAAAAGAAATTCAATCCATTAATGAGTATTTGCAAGAGTTCAGAGACTCATGGGCAAGAATAGGGTGTACCATCATGTCAGATGGATGGACTGATCAAAGAAACCGTACCATCATAAACTTTCTTGTCTTCTGCCCACAGGGAACCATGTTTTTAAAATCAGTTGATGCATCTGATAAGGTAAAAGATGGCCACTTGTTGTTTCAGCTATTGGATCAGGTTGTTGAGGAGGTGGGGGTGGCTAATGTTGTTCAAATCATCACAGATAATGCCTCTAACTATGTTCTTGCTGGTAAACTGTTAGAGGAAAAACACAAGACCATCTTTTGGACCCCATGCGCTGCACATTGCATAGACCTCATGCTTGAGGATATTGGAAAATTAGATTGGGTCAGAAACACTGTAGATCATGCCAAAAGCATAACAAAATTTATCTACAATCATACACTGGTTTTGAGTCTCATGAGGAAACACACTGGAGGCAAGGATATTATTAGGCCTGCCATCACTAGATTTGCTACACATTTTTTGACATTGCAATCTATGCTTTACCAACATAGAAACTTGCAAAAGATGTTTTCCAGTGATGAATGGAATCAAAGAAATTGGTCTAACAAACCAGAAGGCAAAGAATTGAAAAGGAAAGTCCATGAAGAAACTTTTTGGAGAAAGGCAACAGAGATTGTGAAGCTTGCTGAGCCACTAGTTAAGGTGTTGCGGTTGGTGGATGGGGAAAGGTTGGCTATGGGCTTCATTTATGGGGCTATGGATCAAGCAAAGGAGCAAATAAAGACATCATACAAGGATAGAGTGGCAAAGTATGGGCCCATTTGGGAAATCATTGATGAAAGATGGAACAATCAACTACATCGCCCTATACATGCAGCTGGGTATTTTTTGAACCCACGGTATCATTATAAAGCTAAGGAGTCAGGAGCTTTGAGGGGGGAGGTCAGAGATGGACTGGTTGATTGCATTGAATGCATGATCCCATCGGAGTCTGATCAGCTGGAGATACATCAACAGGTCACATCCTTCAGCAATGCAACAGGTACCTTTGGGAAGAACCTAGCAAATATTGCAAGACAAGCAGATGAGCCAGGTAAACAAAAATTTCAATTTTCAATTTCTTAATGGTTTTACAGTTTTACTTTTTTTATTAAAGTTTGTTAAATCATTTATAATTTGAAAGTTAGATATAATTTGTAATTTTGTTGAGCTTCAGCCTTCATCTAACTCATAATTCATTACACTCCTATGTTTTTTGTAGTACAATGGTGGGAGGCCTTTGGTGGCCAGTGCCCTGAATTGCAAAGGTTTGCAATTCGTATTTTGAGTCAAACTTGCAGTGCATCTGGGTGTGAGCGCAATTGGTCTGTCTTTGAGAGGATTCACACAAAGAAGAGAAACCGTTTGGATCAAAAACGGTTGAATGATCTAGTTTTTGTCCAATACAACCTTCGGCTTAGACGAAACCAATTGCTGAACAAAAGACTTGATTCAGATCCCATTGTGTTGGAAGACATTGATCCAACATCAGATTGGGTAGTGGAGAGTCGTCCACCAGAGTTTGATCCTGATGAGGATCTTGATGAACTTGAACATGTTGTTCAACTTCAGCCTGTTCAGTTGAATGCAGATCCCAATCCACCAGCCTCAGTCTCACAGCCAGCAAGGACTCCAGTTGTAGGTGCTTCCTCTGCTCAGCCACGACAGAAGCACAACCGCATATCTACTCTATCTGAGCTTGCATCTGCTGCACAGCCTGCTAGTGGTACTGGTACCACTTCTACAGTTGCAGTTGGAGACGATGATGATGATGAGGAGGAGCCATGGGGCCCCTTGTCTGACTTTGATGATGATGATCCAGAGATTGGTCGAGATGATCTTGGCTCCTCTAGCAGTAGCTACTAGCCAGTAGTACTAGTATTGCAGTCTGGTCACCATCACAGTTACTTTTGTTGTAGAGGCCATTTCTAGCCTCCTTGGTTATTTCTATTTTGTTTTGAGTCTTTGATCATGTATGACAGTTGACTATGTATTGCCATTGGGTACCATTTTGATATAGTGGATTGGTTCATGAGCCTAATTTGATCATATGTTGTCTTCCATCTATATTATAATGCTGTGTGTTTGGAAACATGAATGAAAATCTTTAAAATTATGTTTAAAATATTTAAAATTATGTTTTTTAATTAAAAAAATAAATATTTAATGTATTTTTTACAACGACCGAGTCATTGAAATCGAGCCGGCCGAGTCATTACCGTTTCGGAGTCGGAGTCGAAGTCGATCCTCGGCCGAGTCAGAGTCGGAGTCGGAGTCTTAAAACATTGCTCCAAAATATATTTACAAGATGTTTTGAAAATGTTTCTAATCGCTAGTGGCGGTGTTTCACGACAGGTGAGACAAAAGCACCGTTAGAAATTTACAAAATGGCATATTATTTTTTAAATTTATATATGGAAATAATATTGTGGTTGGTAAATAGAATACTTTCGTGGATATTTTTGGCTCACAAATTTTCTAAGATTGGAAGGAAGAAATTATAGTATGTGTTGCCAGCCATCCTTCCCTTCCTTTACTCAATAGTTGGTTAATCTGCATTAGCAAGTGGAAACATCAAGACAAAGTCCTTATTATCACAGAGGGTTATGATACTTTATACAAAGTGAATAGAAAATGGCTTCGGCATGTTGTTCGCATTCCTTCTGCTCCAGATTTATAGACAACAAATCAATTTGCACCCCAAGTTTGTGGTTAAGAAGTGCATTTGACATGTATTGAGGTTTAAATTAGATTTTACAATCATTTTGTTTCATTATTTTATTTTTATCCTGCTTCTGCTTCCGATTATATTGTTCAAGTCAAATTCATATTAAATGTGACGTACTATTTTTTATGGGTTTTATCTCACATAATTAACCTATATAAACTTATATAAAGAAGTAGTGACATGCCACTATGTGGCTCTTGTTTTCAATTTAGAACGTAAACAAACATTTGATATATAACAATACATGATTTTAAGAAGCAACATTTTAAAATATAATGAAACTAATAATGATGAATATTTGTAATACATTAATATATTACTTTACATATTAACACATTAATAATACATTAATTTACACATCAACACATTGGCAATATATCAACTATACATAATCTATACATTAACATAAGTCACCTACAAAATATTAATAATACATTAATTTACACATTAATACGTTGAAAATATACTAACTATAAATAATTGATACATTACAGTAACATAAGTCACATAGAATTGACAATGGTTAGATATAGTTAACATGGTCAATTATAGTCTACATGGGGCACATGTTAAATTATGTTCAACCAAAGGCATCCTGTTCAACATGCCCATAGTCAACCATAGGCATCATGCCTATAATGAACATGGGTGCCATGCCTAACCATAGTCACTATGGGAAATATGGTCTATCTATTAGTAAAAACTCACAAACAAAAGTCAACTATAGAAAAACATAGTAAACTTGGATGAAGTTGATTTTGGTTGACTATGTGATGCGCTCTTGTTGTTGGTAGGGCTCTTAAAGCCACCAAGAAACTCTGCTTGCCAAAAATCCTTCCTCAACTCGTGGTTATAAAAGATTAAAGTTCTTTTAATTTTGATGTATTTTTTTTGGTTTGGATCCTTAGATCCTTCTATTAGTTTTCATCCTCACACAAAGTTATAGTATGAAACAAATTTGCTTCCCACATACTCAACACTCAGATAGATTGTTTCTATCTATTTTTATACTTTGACTAATTTAATATCATATCCTTTACTTCATCAAAAGAAAGTGCATCCTTACAGGATTAACTATGTGTAACTAAATCCTATAACTTGATAGCAAGCCCCTCTGGTGGCTTGCTCTACTATTCCCAAGATCCTTCCCTCTTGTTGCGTCAAGAGGCACATTCTACAACCCAGTATGACCCTGATGCATAAGTATGTCACTTCCTCAAAATTTAGTAAAAATAATTTTTCGCTAATGTCGGTCAATTTACATTATATATAACTTTTTAATCTTATTAATGGACTATGACTAATTATTAAAATATAACTGTATTTTAATGGATAGTAAATTACCTCACGAGTTTCGTAGTTCCTTTATCATATACATGAATTGAATGGATCATAAATTTACCATTAACATATTTTTTTACCACGTTAAATTTTTAAACTAGGTAAAATTTTAAACATTTTACTCTTTACTAAAGCCAATGTCATTTCTTAAATGAAAGGAAAAATGTTGATTCAACACAAAGAATCGAAAATATTGCTCCAAAATCTTTTAATACTTCTTTTAACAAAACATTTGTAAAAAGAATCTTTAAAAGGAAAATCCATATCGTAGAGATATATGAAAATCTTTAAAGACAAATATTTCCACATCAAAGTTGTAATATTGGATTTTTTTTCTTTTTTGTTAAGCTTGGAAAGACCTTTCATTTTTTATTTGTAATAGGAAAATTTACACCACATAGATTGGCTCAGTGGCCTCAACTTGCCCAATGGGAAACCAAGTCTGTTGGCCACCTATCCTCATTGTAAGACATCCAAAAGCAATAGAGTTTTAATATCTCTAACCAAGCTATATATGTCTTTGTTTCATGACCAGACTCTATATTTCTATCTATACATATACTTGCCTGCCGAAAAGTAAATGCTAATTGCATATATAACAAAAGCAAACATGAGAAACTGACTAGCCCTTCTTCTCCTCCGAGGTCAGTTCCACTAGCGCAGGATCCTTAATATTTTCTCTACGCATCACTGACAGTTCCAAGATGCATGGAATGTGTCTTTCGAGTCTGTCCAAATTAATATCTTGCTTATGGAGTTGGACTTGAATTTTCTCCATATCTTGTTTGTAGCTTGGCATGCCTTGGAGAGAAACCATCATACCTACTGAGATCTATTCCATGGCCTTACCCAACAACCTTTTCATTAGCCAGTAGAGGTACGATGTCTGCTTAAATTTTGTTATTGTGCCCCTTGTGTTCCTAGGATCTGGGACGAGTGTCCTCCAATTTTCCATATCCTCCTCCGTCTCACTGCCATGCTTAGTTTCCTATTCCCATTCCTCCAACAGATTCTAGATGCTTTCATCCGTGCCCTAACTATATGCCTCGATATGCCTCAGTAGCTTCACTGATAAGATGCTCTACTAATTTTCTCCCTCTGCGGGGTTCCAACGTGCTCAGGTCCTTATCCTTTCTAGGCTCTCGACCTCGTCTTCTAGGTTCGCGGCCTCTCATAGGCCAAGTCATGTCAATGATTCTCAAAACCTGTTCATAGCAAGAATTTGTTAATGAAAATAAATTTGACATACTATGGCAATAGTTGCTTCCCTGAATTGAATTATTGATGTTGTTAGCCTCCCCATGCTTCTCCCTTTTCCTTTTACTATTAGTAACAGAGCCAGAATGGGTGGAGAGCTAGTCCTTAGAAATGGCTGGTCTCCAAATCCCTTCTGTCATCTCCCACCTCCACCCCCACTGCCTCTCATATGTCATAAGCTTGTCAATCCCTGGCCGAGGCGATGCAAGTGAGCCCAGCCTCAGGCCAACAGGTTGCCATCCTTGAATTGCAGCCCCTTTCCCCTCTGCCCAATAAACTAGAGCAATACAACTGTCATTTTCATACCTGACGCCCCCCTCAAGGGCCCTAGAAGTTCTTTTAACGAGGGAGTTTCTCATAATACCCCAGCAATTGGAGTGGTTTCAGAAGCAGGGCCAAGCTCCTATACAACATATTAACTAACCCTCACTTCCCTCAACAAGAGACTCATAGCCTCTACCTACCAGACCCCATTGACAAGCCCCACTCAACTTTCGATATGCTGTACCCAAGTTCCCATTGCTAAACAATCCAAGGTCAATATAGCCAGAGGTAGAGTCAATACCCAACAAGCACAATACATAGACACATAGCCAAACCATTGTACCTAGTCACCTTCTCCATTTCCCCCAGCGTTTCTCCCGATTACCATTCCCATTTATCCCCCAACCAGGTCTTCATTTCAAAGTAGGCAAAGAGCCAAGAAACATACCTGTTACTGATTGTAGGATGTCTCCAAGTTTGATGCCAAGGATGTGGAGGCCCTCCCTTTCCCCTACTCCAAATCTTTTGTCTACAAGCAAACTCACCAACCTTATCCACCTGTCTACCCTTAGCTTCTATAAAATGCGCCCCTCTGCTATCATCTCTGCCATCTTTCCCACCACCCTTGTATGCACTCATGCCAAGGGCTACTTCACCCATCACTTTGAGTGTTTGTGGGGCAGTGGTATGTAAATCATATGTACACCTCATTACTTTTTGCAGGCATTTCAACTGATAGCACACACCCCGATCGGAAAATATTAATTTGATGTAGTTTTATTATAAATTTTTCTATCATATCATGTAAAAAGTATAATTAAATCTAATATTGATATTATAAAAATAATATTATGTTTAATATTAATATATTCTAATTATATTAATATTATGAAATTTAATAACTTTATATTAATGCAATATTCAATTTAATATAATATTCAATTTTTTATATTATAGGGGGAATCACAAGGGAGAGGAGGACACACAATGAAGGAGCGGGAGAGGAGTGAGAGTGGGAGAGAAGGGTAAGAGAGAGATAGGGGAGCCACAAAGATGAAGGGGGGAGAGAGACACTGACAAGATTGGACGAAAGAGAGAGGGGGGGGGGAGAGAGATAGTGACAAGGTTGGAGGGATAGAGAGAGAGAGATGAGAGAGGGGGACAGGGTAGGAGGAGGGCCATAATGACAAGGTTGGAGGGGTAGAGAGAGAGAGATGGGAGAGAGAGAGGGAGGTAGGACAAAAAGGTTGATGGGAAGGACCAGAGAGATGACTTGAGAGAGAGGAGGAGAGAGGGAGGGAAAAAGAGATGGATTTGTAGGGAGAGAGAGGGAGTGAAGGATAAAGACATAGAGAGAAAATTTGGGTGAGAGAGTGACAAGAGAGAGTGTGTATGTTTTTGGGTGAGATAGAGAGACAAAGTAGGAGAGATAGAAGGAAGGGGGGAGAGAAGGAGAGATGAGAGAGGTAGGGAGAGAGAGGGACTTGGAGGGCAAGAGAGAGGTATTTAAGAAAAAATACATAGAAAGAGAAATGTTTAGAGATAGAGAGAGTGATAAGGGAGGGAGAGAGAGGGAGAAAGGAGTGCGGGAGGGAAGAAAACTAGAAGGGGGCGAGAGGGAGAGGGAGAGGAAGAGGGAGGGAGAGATGGATATATATGGAGAAAGAGTGTGTATGATTTGGCAGTTATATAAATAGGCAAAGAAGAGGCAAAGGGACATATATATAGGCGGTGAAGAGAGGGAAAAAGAGAGATATAGAGAGAAGGAGGGAGGGCATGAGGGAGAGAAATATATATGGAGAGAGAGAGTGTGTGGCGGCAGTGGTGGTGGTGAGAAGTAGAGACAAATAAGGAGAGATAAAGTGATATATAGATTGTTGGGCGGTTAATATGTCATTATTATTATCACTTTTTAGCACCTATTTCATCCATTTCTACTATTCTTTATCATGTTATTTATCATGGTTTATCATATAATTACATCTTATAATTATTTATGCTCTTATGGATAAATATTATCTCTTCTCCTTTATTTCTAATAAATTGATTATTATGCATGTTTTTACCAATGATGGTTTATTAATAAATTGGTTGTAACATCACTCGCCATTTTAGCCTCCAATATATTTTCCATTTGATCTCCAACTCATCATTAAATGTGCCAACTCAGAAATTCGTTGGAATAAGAAGTGGCAATTTTGTATTGAACGGTTTGGGCAAATGGAAAAGAATCTAGAAAATCCGAAACATGGATTTTGTCTAGAACGAACCAAATTAGTTTTTTAGTGAGTAGTTTTCCAAAATTCGCTCCATACTAAGAGAAACGAAAGGTTCTCTGAAGACGTTTTTCTTTGATTCGTTGTTGTGTCTATTTTCGAAATTATCTTAGCGGCAACAACAAATTCGACCTATTTCTGTTGAATGTTGATGGAAAGATATTTAAGATATGATCTTGTTGATCAATTTGTTGTGAACAATCTAATTTTGTAATGGAAATCACAATGTAATCATCTCTGTTGTAACAACTCTCTACTCTCTGTGTATTTAAATGAAAACATATATCAAAGCAGAGATGGTGGGGAATTATCTATTTCCATGATGGAGATTAGAGAGAGAATTATATTGATCATTAGATTAGAGATAGATAAGATAGGATAGGAGGAATGGGAGAATTACTATTGAAATTGTAACTTTGATCATCGACTCTCACTATTGAGACAGAGTACGATCGCCTGTAAAAAATTTCACATGATTAATATATAAGTCGGTTGCTATTCAATTTTTTTATACTGAAGTAGTCTGGCAGTGCTTCACTAGTGGCTAAGGGCTCGGCCCTGGTGGATCCACTTGCTACCTGTACCATTATTTTACAGTTCCAGTCGTGCGATGGTTTGATTTAATTTTCATTACTTTTGAGTTGCATTGCTTTCTAACTTCTTGTTCTTGTACATTTTCCTGAAATTGTTTCATGCATGAAATCACAATTGGATCACGTTGCTATTTTCTTCCACCATAAAAAATATTGCTATTCATTCCAACTTACATTATTATGTTGTTCATTTTGGTTATAAATCTTCGTTGTTCACTTCAGATTCTGTCGTGCATTACAGGGTGCTGCTTATTTAGTATTGCTGCTCATTTCTATTAATTGTGTACTGTTGTTCATTTCCATTTAGTATTTCTTTTCATTTAGCTTTGCGGTTTATTTCCATTTAGAATTTTTATTCAACTTCAATAATTTAGTATTACTGTTCATTTCCATTAATATTTCATTTCTGTAATATGAGCTTTATTGTTGAATTCATTTCCGCTAAAGTTAAGCTTTGATTTTCAGTTTTTCAATAGACTTAGTCACTGTTCTTTTCTGCAAGGATTTGATTTCATCTTTTAATTGATATTGTAGCAAGTGTGTTTTAGTAAGCATTTCCAATTGAATTTCCATTTCCAGTTACTTGCTTTAGTGTGGATTGAAAGATCAACAACTGTAAAGAACATTGACTATAGCTGTTTAAGTTCTCAGATTGTGGATCCTATTTATGTTTGATTTCATTTATATCAGTTGACAGAGGAAAGAGTTATCACTACTGCATCCTTGACAGATAAATTGCTGTAGTTTTCTGAGTGAATGATTTAAGTTTTAGAGTGTTAAGTTTCTTTTAATTCTAAGTAGATTTTATTTCAAGCATCCGTTTACTCTTGTATTTAAAGCACTGTACTGCAAATTTAGAAACATTACTTTTGAGAAAATAGCCACCTCAGACTGAGTACACTCTTGAAATAAAAAATCGCACCTGGATTGATAATTAATGTGAAGATAAATAGGAGTTAAAAAGACACCTTTTATCACTCAACATTTTGGCGCCATTGCCGAGAGAGTGTAGCCATTTCTAAGGAGTAGTGTGCATTTGATGAGTGCCTATTAGTAGAGTATTGGGTATTAAAAATGGAAGGTAAGAACCTGTGTACAGAGCATGTAAAAACAAATCTCATGATTTCACTCAGGTGGTGATGTAAGCACCACCCATTTCACTAACTGATTGACAGGAACATTTGAAGAAGGAGGCTCGAAGAAACACATGAAGAACATCTTCTATTATGGTAAGAAATGGCTGACAGTTCTACTTTTGAATTCCCTATCAAAGATCTAGGAGGAGTGATACAAATGCACATAATTCCCCCATCTTCTCTACGAAATTTTCATGGTTTGACAAATGAAGACCCCGATACATTTTTATTTAAGTTTTAAATACTTTGTAGAGGATATGATTATTGTACTAATAATCAAAGGTTCAAATTATTTCCTCTTACTCTAAAAAGAGTAGCTATCTGATGGTTCATGAGCCTAGGTGGGAACTGCATCCAAACGTGGGAGGACATGAAGAACATATTCTTGAAGAAGTACCAAGACTATTGTGTATCCAATGAAGATATTTTCTATATGATACAAGGGGAAAATGAAATCTTGGAGGAATATGTAGAGTGATTTCAAAATAACCTTCAAAAATCAAAACATAAGAATTTGGAAAAAGAGATCTTAAAAACACTCCTTCTTAAAGGAATCGAGGATGCATTTTTAGAACTCTTAAATATGATAGGAAAAGGTGATGTTTTTCAGTTGTCATATGATGATGTTTGTGAATTGTGGATAAGGTATTCAAGAGGAATCTCCAATTCTGGTAAGAATTTTAGAGATGTTTGTTCTTTCTTTTCTAAATATGCTACAAGAATAGGAGACATAAGAGCTGAAATCAATGTTGTATTTGAAAATTTTCTAGTTGATTTTATTAGCTCTCTAAGTTCAAAATTGGATGCTTTGCATGTTCAAAAAAATCAAGATTTTGATGAAGTTTTTTTCCCTCATGACCGAAAGGAACATCCCATAGATAGTTGTTCTTCCTTATCTAGGATGGAAGTAGCATATCAAAGAGATGAGGAAGCTGCAACAAGGTCAAAACCATGGAAATCATGGCCTACAGGTATGGTTCAAAACACTTCCTCTCCATTCTCTTACTTGCATAATCCATTATGGAATACTAATGTGTTAGGGTAGCCATGTCAATATCAATATAACCACCACCAATCTTGTCTATAAGTTTAGCATGGTTCACCTTATAATTGCATGACTACTCTCCCTCATCTTGTAGCACAAACACATTCTCCATATTCTTCACCAGCTCTTCCATAACATCCTGCTTGCATATCAAAATCATCCACTCAACCCAATCATCTACATCATCAAAATGCTCCATTCCGTACATAATTTCCTGCTCAACTCATTCCACACCATCACCATAATAAACCAGTACAACATGCTTATAGTGTTGAAATGAGGAAGCTGCAACAAGGTCAAAACCATGGAAATCATGGCCTATAGGTATGGTTCAAAACACTTCCTCTCTATTCTCTTACTTGCAGTACAGTGCTTTAAATACAAGAGTAAACAGATGCTTGAAATAAAATCTAATTGGAATGGCAAGAAACTCAAATGATTTGCAACTAAGTCATTTACTGAAGGAACTACAACAATCATCAGTCAAGGATACAATAGTAATAACTCTTTCCCCTGTCAATTGATGTCAATGAAATCAATCATAAATAGGATCTCCAATCTGAGAACTTAGATATTCATAGTCAACGTTCTTTATAGCCATTGAACTTTCAATCCACACCAAAGCAAATAATTAAAAATGGCAATTCAATTGGAAATTCTCACTAAAACACACTTACTGCAATATTAGTTAAAAGGTGAAATCAAATCCTTGTAGAAAAGGAACAGCAACTAAGTATACTGAAAAACTAAACAACAAAGCTTCATCTAACATAAATGAATTGAACAACAAATCTCATCTTACACAAATGAAATATTAATGGAAAGGAATAGTAATACTAAATTATTGAAGATTAACAACAATGCTAAATGGAAATGAACCACAAAGGTAAATGAACAACAATACTAAATAAGTAGCAACCTGTAATGCACGACAGAATCTGAAGTGAACAACGAAGCTTTATAACTAAAATAAACAACATAACAATTTAAGTTGGAAAGTATAATAATCTTGTTATGATAGAAGAAAATGGGAACGCGTTTCAATTACAATTTTATGCCATAAAACGATTTCAAGGAAATGTAAAGGAACATGAAATTGTAAAGCAATGCAATTCAAGGAAATGAAAAGTAAATCAAACCATCACATGAATAGAATTGTAGAGTAATGGTACAAATAAAAATGGATCCACCAGGGCCAGGCCCTTAGCCGTCAGTGAAGCATCACTGAACTTACTGCAGTATCAAATAATGGAACAACAACTCTTTTATTTATTAATCATCAAACTATGAAATCATTACAACAGTAAAAGCCGTGAGAATTACAATGGTAATGCAAAATCCCCCTTTCCTCCTATCCTATCCCATCTCTAATAATCCCTAACTTAATCTCTCATAATCTATCCCATCATGAATCATGAATCCATAATTCCCTTAGCTGATCTTTGTTCTCATTTAAATACACAGAGAGCAGAGAGAAGTTACAACAGATATGATTACAATATGATTTCTATTACAAAATTCGATTGTTCTCAACAAATTGATAAGCAATATCACATCTGAAATATCTTTCCATCTATCATTCAATAGGAACATGTCGAATTTGGCATTGCAACTGGGATAATTTGGAAAATGGCCACAACAACGAATCTAAGAAAAATGTCTTCAGAGAACCTTTCATTACTCTTAGTATGGGCCAAATTTAGGAAAACTTCTCACTACAAAACTAATTTGGTCCATTCTGAACAAAACCCATGTTTCAGATTTTCTAGATTCTGTTCCATTTTCCATAACCATTCAATACAAAATTGTCACTTCTTATTCCAGTGAATTCCTGAGTTGGCACAATTAATGATCAAATCTTCAATTTGGAAAATATCTTGGAGGCTAAAATGGTGAACAAATTTATTAATAAATCATCTTTGGTAAAAACATGCATAATAATCCATTTATTAAAAATAAAGGAGAAGAAATAATATTTATCCATAAGAGCATAAATAATTATAAAATAGAATTATATGATAAACTATGATAAATGACATGGTGAAGAATGGTAGAAATGGGTGGAATAAGCATTCAAAAGTGATAATAATAATGACATATTAATGGCCGAGCATACCCCCAAACTGAATATATTGCATGTCTTCATGCAACCCATAAACTCTGTGTTAACCAAGCAATAAAAAATTGTTCATCTCAGCTCATGAAATGGATAGAACAAATGAATTCTTCCTCAATTAATAAATATTTAATTTTAGTAATCTTGATGAAGGCGTAACAATTTTTACATTGATGTTCAAGTTATGTGTATATGAAGTTACAACAAAATATGATATAAGTAACAACAACTTCATTAACCATTTTCTCAAAAACTACAAACCAGATTTTGCTGAAATGTTGCAAGTAGATTTATAATATATTAATACTTCTATGATCCAAAAATCAAATAGTTTTTATGCACGGATCATGAGATATAAACAAAATGGTTGTAGGTGATAGTGCATGATTTCCAAATTTTTATGAACTTATTTAACTTAAAATTATCTGTGTTTGTGTATTTTAATGATACATCTGTGCTTTTCAGAAATCACAAGAATTGAGTTCATAGTTTTAAAAATATGTGGGAATCAATGTTTTCATTGTATAAAAATGAAATTGAATGTATTAGATGAGAAAGAAAATAGAAAACATCCATCATGCGTAGCAATTACTCCTCGAAACTGAAGAATTAGCATGCCCTCATGTAATGCTAGAAAACAAATTGAGGTGGTTGCTACCATCTGTTGAATTCTATGCTTGGTGTAAAACAACATGGAATAAGGGAGATGTTGAGAATGGATAATAATATCAATGGATGATAAAGAATATTAATGACATGGTCATAAGAAAGAAATGAATGAAAGAAACACAGCCCCAAACTGAAAAATGATGTCCTTAAAAAATGGGAAGTGGTTATGATGTAGAATGAATGATGATAAATAATGCTCAATGGATTTTCATGAAATTCTCCTAAATTCGTAATAAATCAGAAAATTATGTTATTTTACCTCAAGTTTTACCTCCGAAAAATAAAAATGTGGAATGACATATATGGACTGGCATTTGTTGAAGCTAATGTAGGCTAAGCATCTACTGAAAGTGATGCAAAAGGTGGGAGCCATGCAAGCACATCATGTCTGAAGAATTGTTTGTGTTCGCGAGTTTTTCGAGCCTCGTCTGTTAGTTGCAATATTGTGGTCATGATACGACTAGAGTTTCCCTTTGATACTTGTTATTCTCTTGTAAAAAAATCATTATTTTGCATACAATGTTCTTGAATCCACAGTGTTAGTTTTGAATAGCAATAGATAAGATGCATGCAAAAATTTCAATCAGAAAAACTTTTGTATACATGTAATACTAATATTTTTCAAATCAAGAAGTTATGGCAAAGTGCAGTAATCATATCGCAATCTATCACATAATGCATGCATTCCTCGATCCAATTGGAAAAGGGATTCTATGACCATAAAGCATATGAAAGGTGTTGTACTAACGACAAGGCAAGGGAATGAACAATACAACAGTAAACGAAGCAGAGTACACATATTAATTATAGGATGACGTATATATCCATGACATCATTGCCAAAGTAGGGAATTACTGAAATCAAAGCTTATGATGAAAAATCACAAATAGATATGGAGATGCCGTGAAATGATGTCGTTAATATGTCATTATTATTATCACTTTTGAACGTCTATTCCACCCATTTCTACCATTCTTATCGTGTCATTTATCATAATTTATCATATAATTCTATTTTATAATTATTTATGCATTTATGGATAAATATTATTTATTCTTCTTTATTTTTAATATTAATGATTATGCATGTTTTTACCAATGATGGTTTATTAATAAATTTGTTATAACATCACTCACCATTTTAGCCTCCAAGATATTTTCCAGATTGAATATTTTAGCTCCAGCTCATCATTAAATGTGCCAATTCATAAATTCGCTAGACTAAGACGTGAAAATTTTGCATTGGAAGTTTTGGGAAAATGAAGAAGAATCTGGAAAATCTGAAACATGGGTTTTGCCCAGAATGGACCAAATTAGTTTTTCCATAAGTCGTTTTCCAAAATTCGGTCCGGACTAAGAGAAACAGAAGGTTCTCTGAAGACGTTTTTCTGAGATTCGTTGTGTTGCCGTTTTCCAAATTATCTGAGCTGCAATACCAAATTTGACCTATTCTTGTTGAATGCTGATGGATAGATATCTCAGAGGTGATATTGTTGATCAATTTATTGTAAACAATCCAATTTTGTAATGAGAGTCATTTTGTAATCATCACAGTTGTAACTTATCTTTTCCCTCTGTATATTTAAATCAAAACAGAGATTAGAGAAGGGGAATTATGGATTCATGGTTCATGATTCATGATTCATGATGGATGATTAGAGAGAGAATTAGATAGATTAGAGATAGATAGGATATGATAGGAGGAATGGGAGAATTACTATTGAGAAATTGTAACTGTTATTGTTGACTCTTGTTGTTGAAGCAGAGAATGAAACTACTGTAATGATTATGCAATGATTAACATATAAAGACAGTTGCAGTTCCTCCACATCTCCTGAAGTAATCTGGCGGTGCTTCACTAGCGGCTAAGGACCCAACCCTGGTGGATCCACTTGCTTCTTCTATCATTATTTTACAGTTTTGTGTGATGGTTTGATTTCCTTTTTATTTCTTTAATTTGTTTTATTCAGTAATCTTCTCTTTCTGAACATTTCACTGAATCGCTTTGTTATATCAAAATCGTGATTGGATTGCGTTGATAGCAAGATTATTATTCATAACTTAAAATGTCATGTTGTTCATTCTGAAATAATATTGCGTTGTCTAATTTAGATTCTATTGTTCATTTATAGTTGCGATTGCTGTTCATTTAACTACAGTTCACTTACAATTGTGATTGTTGTTCACTTAATTACTGTTCAATTATAACTTTGATTGCCATTCCTATTATACCTGTGGTTAATGTTCATTTTGCCAGGATAAGGTTGTTGATTCAATTTAATTTACAATCGCTGTGTGTTTCCACTTAATTAGCTTTATTGTTCCGTTATATTTCAGATTGTTGTTCATTTCCATAAATTTAGCTTTGTTGTTCATTTCCATTAATTTAGTGTTGCTATTCAAATAGGCTTTGTTGTTATCTCTTTCATGCAAGGATTTGATTTCACCTTTTAACTGATATTGCAGCAAGTGTGTTTTAGTGAGCATTTCCAATTGAATTGCCATTTCTAGTTATTTTCTTTAGTGTGGATTGAAAGATCAACAACTGTAAACGACACTAACTACCAATGTCTAAGTTCTCAGATTGGAGAGCTTGCTTATGATTGATTTTCATTTGCATCAGTTTACAGGGGAGAGAGTTATCATTACTGAGTCCTCGAACACTGATTGTTTCAGTAAATGATCTAGTTATAGAACATTTCAGTTTCTTGCTGTTCCGATCAGATTTTGTTTCCAGCATTTATTTACTTTTGCATTTTAAGCACTATACTGCAAAACATTACTCTTGAGTAAGTGACCACCTCAGACTGAGTACACTCTTAAAATAGAAAATTGTACCTAGATTGACAATTAATGTGAAGATAATTAGCAGTTAAAAAGACACCTTCTATCGCTCAACATTTTGGCACCGTTGCCGGGGAGTGTAGCCATTTCTAAGGAGTAGTGTGCATCTGATGAGTGCCTATTAGGAGAGAATTGGGTATTAAAAACGGAAGGTAAGAACCTGCGTACGGAGCATGTAAAAGCCCTACTCTCCCGCCCGCTTTCTAGTAGAATTGTTAAAGAACTTAGGGTAGAAATAAATATTTGAATTTCTGTGTGAATGACTAAGAAAAAAATAGAAATTTTGAAAAACAAATCTCATGATTTCACTCAAGTGGTGATGTAAGCACCACCCATTCCAATAACCAATTGACAGGAAGATTTGAATAAGGAGCCTCAAATAAACACATAAAGAACATCTTCTATTATGGTAAGAAATGGCTCACATTTCTACTTTTGAATTTTCTATCAAAGATCTAGGAGGATTGACACAAATGCACATAATTCCACCATCTTCTCTACCAAATTTTTATGGCTTGACAAATGAAGGTCCAGATACATCCTTATTTGAGTTTGAAATACTTTGTAGAGGATATGATTATTGTACTAATGATCAAAGGCTGAAAGTGTTTCCTCTTACCCTAAAAGGAGCAGCTCTCCGATGGTTCATGAGCCTAGGTAGGAACTACATCCAAACATTGGAGGACATGAAGAACATATTCTTGAAAAAGTACCAAGACTACTGCGAATCCAATGAAAATATTTTTTGTATGATACAAGGGGAAGATGAAATCTTGGAGGACTATGTAGAGTGATTTCAATATAACCTTCAAAAATCAAAGCATAAGTATTTGGAAAAAGAGATCTAAAAGCACTCCTTAAGGAATCAAAGATGAATTTTTAGAACTCTTAAAGCTGATAGGAAAAGGCGATGTTTTCAGTTGTCATATGATGATGTTTGTGAATTGTGCATAAGGTATTCAAGAGGAATCTCCAAGGCTAGTAAGAATTCTAGAAATATTTGTTCTTTCTTTTCCAAATATGCTACAAGAACAGGAGACATAAGAGCTAAAATCAATGTTTTATTTGAAAATTTTGAAGTTGATTTTATTAGCTCTCTAAGTTCAAAATTGGATGCTCTACAGGTTCAAGAAAATCATGAATTTGATGAAGTGTTTTTCCCTCATGACTGAAAGGAGCATCCCATAGATAGTTGTTCTTCCTTATCTAGGATGGAAGTAGCATATCAAAAAGATGAGGAAGCTGCAACAAGGTCAAAACCATGGAAATCATGGCCTACAAGTATGGTTCAAAACACTTCCTCTCCATTCTCTTACTTGTATAATCCATTATCAAATATTAATGCGTTAGGGCACGCATGTCAATCTCAATATAACCACCACCAATCTTGTCTACAAGTTTCGCATGGTTCACCTTATGATTGTATGATTACTCTCCCTCATACTGTAGCACAAACAAATTCTCCATATTCTTCACCAGCTCTTCCACAACATCTTGCTTTCATATCAAAATCATTCACTCAACCCAATAATCTATATCATCAAAATGCTCCATTTCGTACACAATTTCCCGCTCAACTCATTCCACACCCTCACCATAATAAACCAGTGCAACATGCTTACAATGTTGAACTGCAAAATTTACACACCCTTTCCACCCATTCTATCTCACATACGCCATTTGAAAAAACTTATAATGAGATTCAGAATGTTTCAAATTAACAAATTGTAGAAGTTATGGAAGAAAATGAGGTTTCTTCTACTCTGCATCAACAAGCCGTTTTAAAAGCCCAAGAACTTCATGATATGATGGATATGGGAAATCAAAAAAGTAAAAGATATATTGAAGATTGGTTTCACTCCATCATTTTTTTGTAGCATCACTCCATACTTCAACAATTTTTGACACCATCTTTTCAAGGGAAGTTGGCTTCTCATACCCTAATATTCATTAATATGCATTTTTCAATTTTGGTTATGTACATATTTGAAGCCTTATTTCGAAAATGGTTCCACTGGAAGTATTATTATACGTAATCATCTTCATTTTTCAAATCAAAATAGGTTAGTCTAGACAATAAAATAAAAAAGGAAATAAAATAAACACATTTTTTTTTTATGCAAATATAGTTGTTCTTGTTGCAACACGATGTGGAAATCAACATAGATGATAAATGTTTTAATTCATTTGTGTATGTAAATGGATTATAATGGAAATAATAGTTCTACAAACACTCATATTCATTTTTGTCTCCAATTTGAAAAAAATGCTGGAATATCATATTTTTTGGCTTGTGGGCCTGATGAAATTTCTGAAAACACAGTCAAGACAGTCATGTTTTGAGAGACCAACAGAGAATATTTTTAAAACATATTTCTATTCTTAGTATCCCTTGATTTATACTTTCCAACCCAATTTGAATTACTCAATTTGGATTTGAAATGAAAAAGTTAGAACCAAAACATTGATAAGGTGTCTAGTAGGCAGCTTAGGAACATATTTGGGACAATCCATTTTTGGAGGCCTAAATGACAATATTTTAAAAACATGTTTCTCTCCTAAGTAGCTCTTTATGTTTACCTTCCAATTCAATTTGAATCACTCAATTTGGATTTGAAACGAAAATGTTAGAACCAAAACATTGACAAGGTGTCTAACAGGCAGCTTAGGAACAGAGTTGGGACAGTCAGTTTCTGGAGGCCTAAATGACCATATTTTTAAAACATGTTTCTATGGTATATTACCCTATGAGTATAGTTTACAAGGAAATTTGAATTACTCATTTTCGATATCGTATGTGGAAGTTATGATAAAAAAACTGACCGTCTATCACAAATCAGCACTCTTAAAACTCTGTCTTTTCGGCTGTTCCTCAGAGTATTTGACCTATCAATTCTTCTTGTTTTCAAAACCTGTTTCTATTGGAGATAAAAAAATGAATCTAATTTTATTTCCAATTTGAATCATTCAAATCCGTCATCAAACTAAAATGATATGCTTAAAATATCCACTGTTGTTCTAAGTGAGGTAATCAAAAATGACTCTGTGATGCAGGTTGTTCTAACTAAATTGACATATCATACCATTGAATTTTTAAAACCTATTTCTATTGGAGACATAACTTTGAATTAACTCTCATCTGGTTTTGAAATCAGTCAATTTGGATGAAAAACAAATAAGTTTTGATTAAAACACTCCTGGTTAATATTGTCGACCACTGCTCTCCCGCAGGTGACAAATAAATTTACTTTGTTATTTTCTAAGTGGATTTGTTATATAGATTAACTACTTGTTGTTTTTTTGCATAATTCTTGGATTAGTAAAACCCGATAACCTATCTTTCTCCATGATTTAATGTTTTATTGTAGGTAGACACTTATTTTTTGCAATTCCTAGGAGAATAAAGAAGGTCAATTTATGGATGAGTGATTCTTGAAAGAAATTTTAATGAAACAAGGGAATTTCATCCAACTCATTACCAAATGGATTTATAACAGAAGAAATCAAGAATTGATTTTAATTTGAGGATTCATGTCATGTCTCTACTGCCAAAACATTTTTCAAAGAGATCATGTTTTTCTTCGCCTTAAGAAATAACATCATAACTGTTGTAACTTAATTTATTTATTTACATACTGTTTTTAAATAAAATGTTGTGTCTTTTCTAATTTATCTTATATTCTTGTGCTTTAGGTGATAATTATTTTTAATTCATTTATGTATGTAGATGAATTATAATGGAAATAGTAGTTCTACAAACACTCATTTTCATTTTTATCATCAATTTAGAAAAAATGCTTAAATATCATATTTTTTGGCTTGTGGGCTTGATGAAATTTCTGAAAACACAGTCGGGACAGTCATGATTTGGAGGCCTAAATGACTATAATTTTAAAACCTATTTCTATCCTGAGTAGCCCTTGATGTCTACTTTCCAACCCAATTTGAATCACTCAATTTGGATTTGAAACAAAAAAGTTAGAATGAAAACATTGACAAGGTGTCTAGCAGGTAGCTCAGGAACAGAGTTGGGACAGTCCGTTTCTGAAGGCCTAAATGAATATATTTTGAAAAAATATTTCTATGATATATTCCCCTATGAATCTAGTTTATAAGGTAATTTAAATCACTGATTTTTTATATCACATGAGGAAGTTATGATCAAAATACTGACTGTCTATCATAAATCAACACTCTTAAAACTCTATCTTTCCAGTTGTTCCTCAGAGTATTTGACCTATCAATTCTTCATGTCTTCAAAACCCATTTATATTGGAGATAAATAAATGAATCTACTTTCATTTCCAATTTCAATGATTTGAATCTGACATCAAACGAAGAATCTATGCTTAAAATATCCACTGTTGTTCTAAGTGGGGTAATCTAAAATGACACTCTTATGCAGGTTGTTCTAAGTAAAATTGAAATATCATATCATTGAATTTTTAAAGCTTGTTTCTATTGGAGATATACCTTTGAATTAACTCTTATCTGGCTTTGGAATCACTCAATTTGGATAAAAACAAAGAAGTTGTGATTAAAACACTGCAAGTTAGCATGATTGGCCACCGCTCTCCCACAAGTGACAAATAAATTTTACTTTGTTATTTTCTCCAAGGATTTGTTATACAAAGTAAGTACTTGTTGTTTTTTTTATAATTCTTAGATTAGGGGAGCTTGATCACCTCCCTTTATCCATAATTTAATGTTTTATTGCAGGTAGACACTCGTTTTTTTGCACGTCCTAGGAGAATAAAGAAGGTCAATTTATGGACGAGCAATTCTTGAAATGAATTTTAATAAAACAAGGAAATTTCATCCAACTCATTACCCAACAGATTCATAATAGAAGAAATGAAGAATTGATTTCCAGTTGAAGATTCATGTCATGTCACTGCTGCCAATGCATTTTTCCAAAGAGATCATTTTTTTCCTTGCCTTAAGAAATAACATCATGGTTGTTGTAACTATTTACATACTGTTTTTAAATAGAATGTTGTTCCTTTTTTGATTTCTCTTATATTTTTTTGTTTCAGGTGTTGCTTCCTTCAAATTGTAACCCACTCTCAGCATCAATGCAGTGAACAACTAATTCATTTTTTGTGTGCCTGCATTTGTTGTTATGTTCCTTTTAAAGGAACAGCTATTGTTCCTCTAAAGGAATAACAACTATTCCTCTTTAGGGACAATAGTTCTGCACATTTTATATTGTTTTTGTTTCTTTCAAAGGAACAACACTTTCACATTTTTTTGTTACTTTCAAAGGAACATCATTTCCGTATTTCTGTTGTTTCTTTCAAAGGAACAACACTTCCGCATTTCTACTGTTACTTTCAAAGGAACAACGCTTTCATATTTCTGCTATTCTTTTCAGAGGAACAACACTTTTTGGGCAAACTGTTCAAAAATGCAACACCGATTTCCATGTGCTTTTTGAGGCCTTCCCCTTAGCGAAATTGAGTTCACAATAGCTTGTTGGAAAGCTTTTTGAGTATACTTTCTAGAACATCTTGAATTTTACAATTTGGATTTCATTTTCTATATCAAAAGTGCAATCTGACAAGACTGGTCAAAATGAGCAGAATGAGGCTACCGAAATGCATAGTGATGTTGCAGTCAACTTTTTAAGGCCTTCCTCAACTCCAAATTGAGCTCATGATAGCTCATTAGAAATATATTTGTGTCTACTTATCAGTTGACTCATCAAGTAAGTCATTTACGTATCTCATATAGGAGAAAAATTTATTTTACCAAGGTCACTCAAAATGTGCACTAACCCTCCTGAGGCAAATGATGTTTTAGACATTTCTCCCAAATCATGAGACATGTGTAAAAAATAAAAGACATTTTTCTTCGTAAGTCAATTATGGACAAAAGCATCTTTCACTTTTCTCAAATTCAACTTTTATTTCCTAGAAACATAGTTTGAAGAAAACTGTCCCTTATGTGTGGTGAATGGCTTGTTCCTTGGAATGACTTCTCGACAAATGATGGAAACCTAATGTTTGATGATATGAAATGGCTTCATAACATTTGATATCCATCATACCTCCTCTGCTCAGATATATTTGAACAACACTTCTGCGTGTATTTTCTTTGCTATTCCCTACAAGGAACAAGACTTTTTTGAGTGTTTTTGTTGTTCCTTCAAAGGAGCAACACTTTGAGAGTATTTTCGAGAACAACCCTTCCTTCCTCTTATGGGATTATTCCTAGTTCATCTCAACCACATTTTACTGATTCCCTTTCATGGCATGAAGTACACTACTTTTATCAGGATAAGAATTATGATTCTATTGAAGCGAGTTAATATCATTCACGTTATGATATTTAACAAGAAAACTCCTTGATGATAGATTATTTTCAAAAGGGACACAATTATTTATATACTACTTTACTGCATCATTTTCTATTGTACATGATACTGATTGATCATCTTAATACCATGCTAGTTCCAGCCTTCCCGGTTATAATCTTCTCTATCTGTACTAAATGAGATTATGGGTATATTTTTTTCTATTGACATGTTTAACTTCTTCCACCATCCCTGCTCTTAAGGAGTACTGAGCCTCCCTGTTTTTATCATAAAAATGTGTAATAACAACAAAATTTTGTTCGCAAATGGAGGTTAAGGGGCCTCATTACGAGCCAACCTACCATGTTTATAAGGTTGTAACAAAGTGACATTCCCATTGTGGCCACCACACCAGGGTTATGATCCATTGGATAGCCAAATTATCCTTGGAACAGGAGGTCTCATCATGAGTCGCCCTGATCACTTTTGCTACATCCCAGTGAATGGCAGTGTGGTTATCTGGTTACCACTTTAGCACACTAATCTCTTCTGTAGAACAACACTGGAACTCTCTAGTTATAAATTGAGGATCCTAGCTCATATGGGTTAAAAAGCAACCCTACCGAGGCTATGGATGCCTGCTGGCAGCAGAGGCTCTGCTTATGGTGTTGAAGTTATATCTTATCGTCAATTATTACTATAATACCCTTTTCTTATCCTTTATTTTAATCAGAGAAGTTATTTCCTTATTTTTTTCCCTATTTTGAACCTTTACGCATGAGAAATTTTTTTCAAATCAATCGCATCATTTTAAGCTAGAATACCATCAACAAAGCATCTTTTTGGCATATTGTTGTCCTTTTTTTTTTCTCATAACTTATCATCAATCCAAATAATCCTATCTCTTATTCATAACTATCTTTACACACTCTACTCTAACTATAAACATAACTCTCCCTGTCCTATCATTGATATGTGTACTCTGCTTCATTTACTATTGTATTGTTCATTCCCTTGCCTTATCGTCAGCATAACACCTTTCATAGTCTTTATGGTCATGGAATCCATTTTCTAATTAGAGGGGGGAATGTATGCATTATAGGATAGCATGCAATATGATTACTGCACTCTGCCATAACTTGTTGATTTGACAAAATATTAGTATTGCATATATAAAAAAGTTTTTCTGATTGACATTTTTGCATATATCTCATCTGTTGCTATTCAAAACTAACATTGTGGATTCAAGAACATTGTATGCAAAATAGTGATTTGTTTACAGGAGAAGAACAAGTACATCCAGAATCCTATTCGAAGCACGACCACACTATTGCAACTAACAAGGAGGCACGAGCAACTCGAGAACACGCATAATTATTCAGACATGATGTGCTTTCCTGGATTCCACCTTTTGCATCACTTTTAGCTCAACTATACCTACATGAGCTTCAACAGATGCTAGTCCATACATGTCATTCCACATTTTTCTCTTTGGAGGCAAAACTTGAGGTAAAGTAGCATAATTTTCTGATTTGTTATGAATTTAGGAGAATTTTATGAAAATCCATTAAGCGTTATTTATCATCATTTATTCCACATCTTTACCACTTGCCATTCTTCATAGACATATCATCTTTCAGTTTTGGAGAGTGTTGCTTTCATTTATTTGTTTCTTATGACCATGTCATTAATATTCTTTATCATCCATTGATACTCTTATTCATTCTCAACACCTCCCTTATTCCATGTTGTTCTACACCAAGCATAGAATTCAACAGATGGTAGCGACTGTTAGCACTTGAATCTACTTCAGGCTGAGGAAGGAAAAATCCAAGGCAACATCAAACCACTTAGCCTCGTAGCTAGCCCTACAAGGACAGGAGAGGGCTCTCCCCAGGTCTATCTCGGCAAAAGGTCTTCAAAGGACTGAGATGACCAATAAAGAACACTCATTTTAGCCTAGTAAACTGATAGGGAAAGTTTGATTTTAAATTTTTTAGAGTTTTGTTGGAAAACTGAGCATAGCAATTTTGGGTGGGGGGATGAGACACAGTTTTTGCAGAGGTCTTTTTGGGGCAAGGTAGGAGATTGTCTTGATGCCTTTGATTTAAGTGAATGGATAGGAATGACCGGTGAGGAGCTAAAGAGAGCAAGAAATCTTCAAGAGTTCTCTTTAGGCAGAGGAAAACATAGATATTAAGCAAACTTAAAGGCAGAGCATATAAATTATGAATTCTACCTTAACACTTCATTTACTTAATGTGCAAAAAAGAGAAGTAGGAAAATGATACACATAAAAAACTTACAAGTACATGAGAGAAACACACCATCAACACAAATCACCATAGGAATCCCAAATAGTGCTGCAAAACCCTGGTCTTTCCTTTGTCAAAATTGCAGAGATACAAAGAGTAATACAGTCTAAGCTTATTCCTCAAGAGTCCAACCTCTCCAACCATGAAAATGATTTAGAAAATACATAATATAGACCATGCCAACCCATTCCCTAGCCTCTAGTGGAGAGCTCATCATCCTAGGAGTTGTTTCAACCAATTCTAAACTGAGCACTACAATCTAGGCAATCAAAACAACTTGCCTCTATAAGCTAGGAAACCAATTCATTCATTAATTTTTTGCTATTTTA
Source organism: Pinus tabuliformis (assembly GCA_031772625.1). NCBI lineage: Eukaryota > Viridiplantae > Streptophyta > Pinopsida > Pinales > Pinaceae > Pinus > Pinus tabuliformis. The sequence goes on from CM062815.1 coordinate 379,829,117, forward strand.
TGAATGAATCTTCTAGAATAGGTAAAAAGTGTCATGTCATCATGAAAATTACATTAATTACATCGAGGATGAAAAATCCCACAAAAAGTTAAAACTAGTCAAATGTTGCGATTTCCTGAGCTGAAGGTGCAAAACTGGCAAATTTTCCCAACGCGTAGCGCGCCATTTCTCAACGCGTAGCACGCCTTTCAGGCCACTTTTGAGGCACTTCCGACATCCAAATGAGGCACAAGTGGGCTTGTTGAAAAGGTCTAGATGTCTACTCTCCAGCCCAAGTAGAATTTCTCAATTTGGTGGTGATTTGCCCTTCCAAAATTGCAATCTCCTAAGACTACTTCCTGTGTGTCCAAAAAGTGGCAGAAGGTCATTTTTTGCTTCTTTTTTGACCTTTTGGGGGCTCAAATATCCATGAAACTTCTTGGCAGTGGCTGAGCAAGTGTATTTTGTCATGACAAATCCAAAAATGCTAAGTTTTCATGAAATGGACCTCCCCAACTTAAGGGTAGCGCGTGGCGCGCTACGCATTGAGGGCAAAAACTTGTTTTTGGCACAAAAATTCAAAATTGACCAAAATTGCTCCAAATTTTCTGAATTTTGAGCTGGGGGTGTATCATTGAGCACCATGCTCCTTCAAGATGGCTTCAGCCAAAATTTGAAGTGGATCGGGCCTTTTCCTCCGTTTTAGTGCCTTGGCTAAGCGTGCTTTGAGTACCTTCATTCTTGCTTTGCACACATGCATGCGGGCCCAATAATGATTCTTCATGTGGCGAAGCATATCTTTGTCCTTGTTTGCCTTGGCTATCAACCTCTCTAAATGAGTGTTCACCCGAATGAGCATAGACCCTTGCTCCATAGGTGTCAAATCACCGGGTCTCTTGCGAGCCAAGTTTCGGTCTTCTCGAATCCTCCGCAACTCATCAAGAGTTGTTCATCCTCTAACTGTTTGTTGCGCTGCTCTAAGTAGTTGATTGTCCAATTTTCCATTTCCAACTTCTGCTGCAACAAGTGATTTTCAGCCTTTTGTTGCTGAATGATCTCCTTTAGCTCCAAGCTAGGAGAGTTGATGTTAAGGTCAATGATGTCTATGTCATCCATACACTTGCAATAAAACTTCCAATTGTAGCACCCAGTGCAACAACAAAGCAACTGGTGAATCAAGAGGGAGGCATCTCCAACTGTAGTAATCAGCCCAACTTCTCAAAATGACAGATAGGGAACTACATAGTGAATTTTGCAGGAGGCTTTTGGAGGCCTTCCCAGTGTCAAATCGGGCACAGGATAGCTCGTTGGAAAGGTATTTGAGTCTACTTTCCAGTCCAACTAGAATTTTTTAACTTGGAGTTCATTTTTTGTGTCAAAAATCAAATCTCCCAAGACTGGTCAAAATGTTCCAAATGAGGCTCCCTCAAGGCAGAGTGCTGTTACAGTCACCATTTGAATGTCTTCGTCAACTCCAAATTGAGCTCATGATAGCTCATTGGAAAGATATTTGTGTGTAGTTATCATTTGACTCATCAAAAGAGTCATTTCGCCACCCAAGCTAGGAGAAAACTTGAATTTCCCAAGGTCACTTCAGAGGTGCATTCGATTCTCCTGAGGCAACGATATTTTTGACATTTCTATAAAACCATGACACCTGTGTAAAAAGTGAAGGAGGTTTTTCTTCTTTGGCATATTGTGGAGAAAAAAATCTCTCAGCTTTCCAAAATTCATCTTGAATTGCTCTGAAACATCTTTTGAGTGAAACTTGTCCCGTCGTGTGAAACAAGGAATTTTGTCGAAATGAAGCGAAATGAAGGAGATAAGGGGCTTATAAATTCTTGGGGAAATTTTTGGAAGTAGGGAGGTATGTTAGGAAGTAGGGGAAAGTGGAATCTCAGAGATTGAGTGAGGGGAAGGGGTCGAAAGGGCAAAACACAGGCCAAACCTAGAAAATTGCCAAGTTGTGGCAAGAAACTAGGGTTTCTGCAAAAATGAGGAATTTGGGGAATCTCAGTGTTGAGAAGTGTTTAATAAGGTACATGAAGGATAGGGGAAAGTTTATGAACATCTGGATACAAGTTTTGCTAATGATTTGACCATCCAAGAGAAATTGCCTTCAAAACCCTAGGAGAGGGAAATGAACCTTGCCTAGGCGCAACTGAAGCATGAACAAGGTGTAAAATGACTCATTGGACACTGACATGATAATGAAAACCCTATTAATGATGATAGACTTAGCTGAATGATGACATGGACTGCCATTTGGACAATTTTGAAAAGAGTGAAAGCAAACCCTAGACCTAATGCCTAGTGACCAAATTTTGCTTGAAGACTCTTTGAAATGACAAAATTTGACCTTGACACTCCGAGACCACTTTGTAAGACCATATTTGATCGCTGGAGGAAGGCTGGAAAGACTGACACTAACATTGGCTCCAATGGGGATGGTAGCTCCTTGGAGGTGCCAAGATTGACAGATCTCTGGAAGAGCTAGACAGTGCCTTCGTCCATTGGGCTATGGAGTCCATTATTTCGGAAAATGACACAAGACTTTGACTCATTTATTGACTGAAACCTGACTCAAGCCGACACAATTATGAAACCAACATAATTGAAAACTGACTCATAAATGACTCATGATTGACTTAACGAAAACAAGAACTTACAAAGCTGATTGAAGGGCAGCAGTCCATCAAGATTTGAAATCATGATGACAACCACCTGTGTTTCTTACAAGACAATATACCATCAAACTATATCAAAATGCCAATGCAACCAATCAAGCAGATGCCTTCTTGATTGGTTCTCCTGATCAGATCTTCTAGTCAACAATGAATACTGGTAACTGGTCATCCAAAAATATAGTCGACCATATTCTCCTTCATCACTGAATACTGCAATAATCACCTTTACTGTTGACTGCAACAGGGATGCCAATGGATCTTGAAAAACATGAAGTTTTGCCACTGCCACCTCCTGCTGAAAGAACAAGGTGTCTTTTGCTTCGATTTCTGATCTGCCTTCATCATGTGCTTCGGTAAAAGTATGCTCATGGGCTTCAAAAAACTCTGAACAAATGGATGGGCAGATCTCTTCTTCGAAAAGCATTTCAGCACATGAAACATATGAAGAGGAATCTGAATGGAAATCCTGAATGTTTTGTTCTTCTGTGGTGTGAATGTGCTGTAGGTCATTTGTATATGATATGACAGCCGGATTATCATCTTTGTGAAGGAAAACATTATCTGTTTGCTGATCTACAAGACAGTCATCTTTTTCAACAGAGGAAGAAGTTTTCCCAACACTTTCCTGACTATGTGTGCACTGCAAATCTGCTGTAGCTTGGGCTGTAACAAGACCTTTCAAGGGCTGATCTATCTCCTCTTCAGACAAAGCAGACAATGCCTTTTGTTTTCTTCTGCTTAATCAGTAATTATCTTCATATGACAGGGCACTCAGACTATCATTTGTTACTGAGTTATTGAAAGGAGATTCATCACTTACTTGCACAAAGATCTCACCTTGCTGTTCATGAACTGACTGGATTGCTTCTTCATGAAGGCTATGTTCTAATGATGGACTAACAGTATGAATTACTGTGTCTTCTACATTCCAAATGATTTCAACAGAACCTGGAGTAGCTGACTGGACATTATCACAATCTATAATCAGCATTGGACTTACTTGCATGTTGCTGTCTTCTGTGGGCAGATCTGAAATGTCATTCTCCCTTTCATCATTTTCAGCCATATTATCTTCAACCTGCTGATCTTGATTCTGCTGCAAAATGTCCTGATCATCTTGATGGGAATTCTCTAAGTTTTCTTTATGTTGCTGAAATGGATTATCATACAGAGCCTCCATGATCTCATCATCCATAAAATTATCATCTTCATAATATTTCTCAAGGCTTTCAATAAAAGTTGAAGCATGTTTGCAACAGTCATGAACTAAATTTAATGATGGCTAAGATGCTTGACATCTTTCAATAAACAAGGCATGAAAATCCTTTAAACAGTAAATACAGTCCTGCGGCAAATTTTCATACGAGGACTGAGCTGCACCTTCGAGAGTGGCCAGGAATATCTTCATCAAGCAATCTTCAGGAAAATCCACCTTCAACTTGTGAATATGCATATGAAATCTAACTAGATGTAGAGCAACATCCTTCTTACCATCATCTTTAAATGTAGGTAGATTCCTTGACCAATCTACCTTCGGAATTTTATTCGGAAAACCTGGAATGTGATCTCGGCTCATGGGAGCATATCTTCTTGCAATCCGATCCATCTTGAAAATCTCAAAGCTACTAATCTCTCTGCAGTGAAGTCACCATGAAGCATTGATCTCTGGAGTTTTTAGTGAAGGAGTCGCTAGTGAATGATTTCAGCCTTGTCAGTGTCTGATCGTTGTCCACCATCAACAATCAGATCTGAACTTGATACATGTACTGGGGTAATTAACAAGTTAGATGTCACGTTTACAAGCTAGACCAGAGATTGAGTGAAGCAGCATTTATCTACTTCCGCTAATGCAAAGCAAAAGCGTTTCGAAGGCTACCTGGCATAACCTCAGGCTCTGTCTGTAGCTTATAAAACAAATGACATCAACAAGCAAACCATTTATTCTCCCTAGTATGGTCACCAATATGTTAGCACTTGAATCTTCCTCAGGCTGAGGAAGGCAAAATCCAAGGCAACATCAAACCACTTAGCCTCGTAGCTAGCCCTACGAGGACAGGAGAGGGCTCTCTCCGGGTCTATCTCGGCAAAAGGTCTTCAAAGGACTGAGATGACCAATAAAGAACACTGATTTTAGGCTAGTAAATTGATAGGGAAAGTTTGATTTTAAATTTTTTAGAGTTTTGTTGGAAAACTAAGCATAACAATTTTGGGTGCGGGGATGGGACACAGTTTTTGTAGAGGTCTTTTTGGGGCAAGGTAGGAGATTGTCTTGATGCCTTTGATTTAAGTGAATGGATAGGAATGACCGGTGAGGAGCTAAAGAGAGCAAGAAACCTTCGAGAGTTCTCTTTAGATAGAGGAAAACATAGATATTAAGCAAACTTAAAGGCAGAGCATATAAATTATGAATTCTACCTTAACACTTCATTTACTTAATGTGCAGAAAAGAGAAGTAGGAAAATGATACACATAACAAACTTAAAAGTACATGAGAGAAACACACCATCAACACAAATCACCACAGAAATCCCAAATAGTGCTGCAAAACCCTGGTCTTTCCTTTGCCAAAATTGCAGAGATACAAAGAGTAATACAGTCTAAGCTTATTCCTCAAGAGTCCAACCTCTCCAACCATGAAAATGATTTAGAAAATACATAATATAGACCATGCCAACCCATTCCCTAGCCTCTAGGGGTCGAGCTCATCATCCTAGGAGCTGTTTCAAGCAATTCTAAACTGAGCACTACAATCTAGGCAATCAAAACAACTTGCATCTATAAGCTAGGAAACCAATTCATTCATTAATTTTTTGCTATTTTATGAATGAATCTTCTAGAATAGGTAAAAAGTGTCATGTCATCATGAAAATTACATTAATTACATCAAGGAGGATGAAAAATCCCACCAAAAAGTCAAAATTGGTCAAATGCTGCATTTTCCTGAGCTGAAGGTGCAAAACTGACAAATTTTCCCAACGCGTAGCGCGCCATTTCTCAACGTGTAGCGCGCCTTTCAGGCCACTTTTGAGGCACTTCCTAGCATCCAAATGAGGCACAAGTGGGCTTGTTGGAAAGGTATAGATGTCTACTCTCCATCCCAAGTGGAATTTCGTAATTTGGTGGCCATTTTCCATTCCAAAATTGCAATCTCCCAAGTCTGCTTCCTGTGTGTCCAAAAAGTGGCAGAAGGTCATTTTTTGCTTGTTTTTTGACCTTTTGGGGGCTCAAATCTCCATGAAACTTCTTGGCAGTGGCTGAGAAAGTGTATTTTGTTATGAAAAATACAAAAATGCTGAGTTTTCATGAAATGGACCTCCCCAACTTAAGGGTAGCGCGCAGCGCGCTACGCGTTGAGGGCAAAAACCTGTTTTTGGCACAAAAAATTCAAAATTGATCAAAATTGCTCCAAATTTTTTGAATTTTGAGCTGGGGGTGTATCATTGAGCACCATTCTCCTTCAAGATGGCTTCAGCCAAAATTTGAAGTGGATTGGGCCATTTCCTCCGTTTTAGTGCCTTGCCCAAGCGTGCTTTGAGTACCTTCATTCTTGCTTTGCACACATGCATGCGGGCACAATAATGATTCTTCATGTGGTGAAGCATATCTTTGTCCTTGTTTGCCTTGGCTATCAACCTCTCTAAATGAGTGTTCACCCGAATGAGCATAGACCCTTGCTCCATAGGTGTCAAATCACCGGGTCTCTTGCGAGCCAAGTTCCGGTCTTCTCGAATCCTCCGCAACTCATCAAGAGTGTGTTCATCCTCTAACTGTTTGTTGCGCTGCTCTAAGTAGTTGATTGTCCAATTTGCCATTTCAAACTTCTGCTGCAACAAGTGATTTTCAGCCTTTTGTTGCTGAATGATCTCCTTTAGCTCCGAGCTAGGAGAACTGATGTTAAGGTCAATGATGTCTATGTCATCCATACACTTGCAATAAAACTTCCAATTGTAGCACCCAGTGCAACAACAAAGCAACTGGTGAATCAAGAGGGAGGCATTTCCAGCTGTAATAATCAGCCCAGCTTCTCAAAACGACAGATAGGGAACTCTGAGGCTCTCTGCAGGGGCACATGTCACCTGGAAAGTTCCAACTGCCTTCTGTCTTGAGGAACTCAGCTTCAAGACATTCACCAATTGCAGCTTTGCTTGCCATAAATGACAGGCCACATGTACATTCAAATTTCCATAAATTATCTTGATGAAGTCCTTGTTTCATTAAGAAAGAGCAACATGTTATCTGCCCCAGCTCCACCTTCTCTATACTTTCTCCAGTGAATCTAAATGGGAAATCATGCAAGATGCTTATGCATTTCATTTGTTCTTCCATTCACTTACATTCATCTTTGTGCTCATTCCAATGAAGTTTTTGTATTTTTCTTGAGTTAAGAGAGAATTCTAGAGCTTGCTGGCAAGTCACAGGGAAAAAAACCCAATCCTGTAGCATGCCTTGCCCAATGCTTAGCGCCCCTCTAACGTGTAGCACACGTGAAAATTTGCACTGAGAAAGGCAGCCTGATGCGTAGCGCACCCCTGACGCGTAGCGCCCCCTCCCTGACGCGTAGCGCGCCCTCCCTAACGCGTAGCGCGCCCTCGGCTACATAGTGCATTTTACAGGAGGATTTTGGAGGCCTTCCCGGTGTCGAAATCGGGCGCAAGATAGCTCGTTCGAAATTTATTTGAGTCTAATTTCCAACCCAACTAGAAATTTTTAATTTGGAGTTCATTTTCCTTGTCAAAAATCAAATCTCCCAAGGCTGGTCAAAATGTGCCAAATGAGGCTGCCTCAAGGCAGAGTGCTGTTGCAGTCAACTTTTGAATGCCTTCCTCAACTCCAAATGGAGCTCCGGATAGCTCATTGGAAAGCTATTTATGTCTAGTTATCATTCGACGCATAAAAAAGGTCATTTGGCCACCCAAGCTAGAAGAAAACTTGATTTTACCAAGGTCACTTCAGAGGTGCATTCGATTCTCCTGAGGCAACGGTAGTTTTGACATTTCTCTAAAACCATGACACATATGTAAAAATTGAAGAGGTTTTTCGTCCTTAGCATTTTTTGACAAAAACCACTCTCAGTTTTTCAAAATTCATCTTGAATTGCTCTGAAACATCTTTTGAGTGAAACTTGTCCCGACGTGTGAAATAAGGAATTTTGTCGAAATGAAGAGAAATGAAGGGGATAAGGGGCTTCTAAATTCTTGGAGAAATTTTTGGAAGTAGGGAGGGATGTTAGGAAGCAGGGGAAAGTGGAATCTCAGAGATTGAGTGAGGGGAAGGGGTCAAAAAGGGAAAAACACACGCCAAACCTAGAAAATTGCCAAGTTGTGGCAAGAAACTAGGGTTTGTGCAAAAATGAGGAATTTGGGGAATCTCAGTGATGGGAAGTGTTTAATAAGGTACATGAAGGATAGGGGAAGGTGTATGAACATCTGGATAAAGTTTTTCTAATGATTTTACCATCCAAGAGAAATTGCCTTCAAAACCCTAGGAGAGGGAAATGAACCTTGCGTAGGCGCAACTGAAGCATGAACAAGGTGTAAAATGACTCATTGGACACTGACATGATAATGAAAACCCTATGAATGATGATAGACTCAGCTGAATGATGACATGGACTGCCATTTGGACAATTTTGAAAAGAGTGAAAGCAAACCCTAGACCTAATGCCTAGTGACCAAATTTTGTTTGAAGACTCTTTGAAATGACAAAATTTGACCTTGACACTCTGAGACCACTTTGTAAGAGCATATTGATCACTGAAGGAAGGCTGGAAAGACTGACACTAACAACGACCACCTCAATTTGTTTTCTAGCATTGCATGAGGGCATGCTAATTCTTCAGTTTGGGGGAGAAATTGCTATTCATGATGGATGTTTTCTACTTTATTTCTCATTTAAGGCATACAATTTCATTTTTTATATAGTGCAGGAATTGATTTCCATATATTTTTAAAACTATGAACTCAATTCTTGTGATTTCTGGAAAACACAGACATATCATTAAAATACACAAACCCAAATAATTTCAAGTTAAATTAGTTCATAAAATTTTGGAAATCATGCACTATCACCTATAACGATTTTGTTTATATCTCATGATCCATGCATCAAAACGATCTGTTTTTTGGATCATAAAATCATTCATATATTATAAATCTACTTGCAAAATTTCAACAAAATCTAGTTCGTAGCTTTTGAGAAAATGGTTAGTGAAGTTTGCTGTTACCTATATCATATTTTGCTGCAACTTCATGTATAGATATAGTTGAATGTCAATGTAAAAATTGTTACGCCTCAATCAACATTGTTAAAATTTAATATTCGTTATTTGAGGAAAAATTCAATTGTTCCATCCATTTCATGAGCTGGGATGAACAATTTTTTATTGCTTGGTTAACACAAAGTTTTTGGGTTGCATGAGGACATGCAATATATTCAGTTTGGGGGTATGTTGGGATGTTAATATGTCATTATTATTATCACTTTTTAACATCTATTTCATCCATTTCTACTCTTCTTTATCATGTCATTTATCATGGTTTATCATATAATTCCATCTTATAATTATTTATGCTCTTATAGAGAAACATTATTTCTTCTCCTTTATTTTTAATAAATTGATTATTATGCATGTTTTTACCAATAATGGTTTCTTAATAAATTGGTTGTAACATCACTCACCATTTTTTTATTTTTTTTTTCTCAGTAAAACTATGCTATTCTATTATATTATGTACAGATAAACATTACAGACAGAAAGACAGGTTGCCCATGGCCGACTGTGGCACTGTGGGTTGGCAGCTTGCAACTCCAAATTAGCCCTCACAGGGGCGACATTTCCATCCGGAATTGTATCCAAACCACTACAAAACACATCATAGTTTTCATTCCAAACCAAAATCACCCACGCAGGGGCTTTGAAGCAAAAAACTTCCCTCGCAGGGGCGACCGAGGACCTGTGCTAGCGCCCTTAATAGACCTACTAACTGAACCAAAGCATATAAAGACCTGCACATGAACTTGAAAGACCCAGACATAAACATATAACTTTTCCCATACCCAGACACAGATAGCGACCGAGACAGAAGACTTAAACCAGACCTGAACAAAAAGATGGTCGACGGAGCGTGCCGCTGAATGCTACTCCTCAGGCTTCTCCTCGATAATCGGAGCCCATCCATAATGCTCAGGGAGGCCTTCCCATTCTTCCCCTGCAGCTTTCTTGGAGGACGACGCCTCCTGCTTCTGAGGTTGGATGGGAGCCTGCTTAGGAGCTCCCACTGTTCTTTCCTCGACAATTTCCGGTTCTTCATCGGATAGCGTTTCCCTGCTGCCCGAACCGTCTTCATCTTCCTTGGTGTCCTTAATGAATAGGACTGAGATGTGTGCACTGATGCTTCCAAGGGTGAAAACTGCAGTGCCAAACGCTGGAAGAGAGGGTGGTCCTGCAGTGGGGCTGCTCGTGTCCATGAACTGGGTAGCCTGCATGTGGGTAGCCCCGGCCCTTCTGTGACAGTAACAACAACAACAATGGTGGTGGGAATCCGCTGCTGGATGGCGTGAGGAGCCCCCTCAACCAGAGCCGCGTCTGCATGGCATTCTTTCCCTTGGCCTGGCCATGTTGGCAGTGGAGCTGGCAGTATAAAACAGAGCTTCAATTGTAGGTTGCCCCTGCTCGAGTCGCTTCCCAGCAGAGTGAAGTTCTCTCTCCTCAACTCTTGAAAATAACACAGTGATACCCACGCCTCTGTCAACAGGGAATTCAAGCTCGAAATATCCCTTGACCGCTTGTGAACTGGCTGTAACAACCGCAGCGTCTGCCAGAAGGAAGAGATTGCCCACACCAGCCTGCGCAGCGTGCCTCTCACTCTGAATATGGTTCTTCCTCATACAATCACCCAACTTAACCCTCTCAGCTTTCTCTTGAATCCTGGGCGCCATAAATGCGCTCTGCTACCTCCACAATTCGCCTTAGATTTCATTGAAGGCTCTGAGCTAATGCCTCAGAATTTAATTCCTCGGCGGCGATCTGAGTGTCCTCCCGCATATAATCTCGTGGCGGCACATGTTGGCCATGTGGCCTCTCACCTTCTGCCGTGCGAACACCCGCATCCGGGGACATCGCTCACCATTTTAGCCTCCAAGACATTTTCCATTTGATCTCCAGCTCATCATTAAATGTGCCAACTCAGAAATTCGTTGGAATAAGAAGTGACAATTTTGTATTGAATGGTTCAGGCAAATGGAGAAGATTCTAGAAAATCTAAAACATGGGTTTGTCCAAAATAGACCAAATTAGTTTCGTATTGAGCAGTTTTCCAAATTCGGTCTGTACTAAGAGAAATGGAAGGTTCTCTTAAGACATTTTTCTCTGATTCATTGTTGTGGCCATTTTCCAAATTATCTCAGCCGCAACACCAAATTCGACCTGTTCCTATTGAATGTTGATGGAAAGATATTTCAGATATGATCTTGTTGATCAATTTTTTTTGAACAATCCAATTTTGTAATGGGAATCACATTGTAATCATCTTTGTTGTAACAACTCTCTGCTCTCTATGTATTTAAATGAAAGCAGAGATCAAAGCAGAGATGGGGGGAATTATGGATTTTCATGATGGATGATTAGAGAGAGAATTAGATGGATCATTAGATTATAGATATATAGGATAGGATAGGGGGAATGGGAGAATTACTATTGAAATTATAACTTTGATCATCGACTCTCGTTGTTGAAACAGAGTATGATTTCCTGTAAACAATTTCACATGATTAATATATAAGTTGGTTGCTGTTCCATTCCTTTATACTGAAGTAGTCCGGCGGTGCTTCACTATCAGTGAAGGCCTCAATCCTAGTGGATCCACTTGCTACCTGTACCATTATTTTACAGTTCCAGTCGTGTGATGGTTTGATTTACTTTTCATTGCTTTTGAGTTGCATTGCTTTCTAACTTCTTGTTCTTGTACATTTTCTTGAAATTGTTTCGTGCGTGCAATCACAATTGGATCGCGTTGATATTTTGTTCCACCATAACAAAGATTGTTATTCATTACAACTTAAATTATTATGCTATTCATTTTGGTTATAAATCTTCGTTGTTCACTTCCGATTCTGCCATGCATTATAGGTTGCTGCTTATTTAGTATTGTTGCTCATTTCTATTAATTTCGTAGTGTTGTTCATTTCCATTTAGCATTGTTGTTCATCTTCAGTAATTTAGTATTACTGTTCCTTTCCATTAATATTTCGTTTCTGTAAGATGAGCTTTGCTGTTCAATTCATTTCCGCTAAAGTTAAGCTTTGCTATCTAGTTTTCCAATAGACTTAGTCACTGTTCTTTTCTGCAAGGATTTGATTTCATCTTTTAATTGATATTGCAGCGAGTGTATTTTAGTAAGCATTTCCAATTGAATTGTCATTTCCAGTTATTTGCTTTAGTGTGGATTGAAAGACCAACAACTATAAAGAACATTGACTATAGCTGTCTAAGTTCTCAAATTGTGGATCCTATTTATGTTTGATTTCATTTATATCAGTTGACAGAGGAAAGAGTTATCACTACTACATCTTGACTGATAAATTGTCGTAGTTTTCTGAGTGAATAATTTAAGTTTCAGAGTGTTAAGTTTCTTTCAATTATAAGTAGATTTTATTTCAAGGATTCGTTTCTTGTATTTAAAGCATTGTACTACACATTTAAAAACACTACTCTTAAGTAAATAGTTGCCTCAGACTGAGTACACTCTTGAAATAAAAAATGGCACCTAGATTGATAATTAATGTGAAGATAAATAGGAGTTAAAAAGACACCTTTTATTACTAAACATACATATAAATGGAGGGGCGGATAGGGAAGAATAATTCATGCACAAAATGCATTGATATCAGTGTAGATGTTGATTTATAATCCTACTTGATTGCTTGCACTAGATGCATTGAGTAGATTTTGATTTGTAATTATATTTTATTGTTTGCACTAGATGCATTGATTTGAATGTAGATGTTTATTTCTAATCCTATTTGATTTCTTTCTCTAGATGCATTGATTTCAATGTAGATGGTGATTTCTAATTTTATTTGATTGATTACACTAGATACATTGATTTCAATGTAGATGTTGATTTCTAATTATATTTGATTTCTTGCACTAGATGTATTGATTTCAATGTAGATGTTCATTTCTAATCCTATTTGATTGCTTGCATGAACCATGTTAATTATAGTGTAGATGTTTTTTCTAATCCTATTTGATTGCTTGCATTAGATGGACTGGATGTCATTAATCTTGATATTATAAATTGTTGAAAATATTTTTCAAGATTTTATGGAGGAGAGGAAGGGGGGAGAATATTTCTTGGACTTGATGCATTTATTTTAGTGTAGATGATGTTTTCATAGAATTCTATTCAATTTCATGCACTAGATGCATTGATTTTAGTGTAGATGTTGATTTCTAATACTATTTCATTCCTTGCTCTAGATGTATTGATTTCAGTGTAGATGTTGCGTATTTGATCTCTTGCACTATATGCATTTATTTCAATGTGGATTTGGATTTCTAATCCTATTTGATTTCTTTCACCGGACACATTGATTTTAGTGTAGATGTTGATTTATAATTTCTTTTGATTTATTGTATTAGATGCATTGATTTCAGTGTAGATGTTATTTCGTAATCTTATTTGTTTTCTTGCATTAGATTCATTATATGTTGGTAATATTGATGTTGTATATTATTAATAAAAAATATTTTCACTATATATTTAGTAAATACCTAAAAGGACACTATTAAGAATTAATTAGATGTGCAAAATTGCAATACCTAGAATTTAAAGGAAATAGATGTGCATAAGAAATCCTCCTACAAAGTGAAAATTAATCTTTGAAAAGATCATCTCCCTTCTACATCAAGAACTAATTGCTAATATACAATTACATATATTCAAAATATATTCAAAATTACTAATAGGTTATTGGATAGGGTAATGTATTCATAATATTTAAAAGAGGAAACAAATCAAAATATTCTTGAAGGAAATAAATTATTTTAAAAATTAGCAAAGTAAAAAATTACTTCAAGAGTAATCTCGATGCAATATATTATTAACACTACTCTTCAAGATATATTTATTAATACCTGGAGGGACACTTTTAAGAATTAATTAGTTTTCATAAGTTGTGATACCTAAAATTAAATGAAATAGATGTGCAATATCAATACTCCTACAAACTATTGAAAACATTGTCTCCCTTCTTCATCACAAACTAATTATTAATAGACAAATTACATACACATATAAAAATATAACACAACAACTGTAACATCAAAAACCATTATCATTCAAATCCAAACATTTAAACACACAAACCACTCAAAGCATCCAAACACATATGTACAAAGCGTTCAAGGCAAGCAAAAAAAACTAAATTAGAGAAGATAATGATATGGTCATGCTGAGAAAAGAAAACATAATGTGAATTTTGATGTTAATCTCAAACATATACATAATAATGATAATATAAAAATGTGACATTGTTGCCCTCAACTAGAACCAACTTACATCCATCTTACACTGGATCTATCATGCGTCAAGAGAGATCAAATCCCTCGAGGTGCAAACCTTTCCTCACTAGATCTAACAATGGATCTATCGGCACATGATATATCCAGTGTTAGATGGATCTAAGTTTGTGTGATAATGAATTCTCCCTTTCTCTAGGCATATTCCTATGCCACTCACCACACCAACTAACACTTAAAATGTCGTGGTATGAAGCCCTTGATATTTTTCAGCCTACACCATAATTTTTTTTGGCTTATGAATTCCATGTTTTTAATCAAAATTAGGATGACTTCCTCTTGTTTATTATAAATTTCAAACCCCTTTTATACTAGGTGAAATTTGAACCCCTTTTGGCTATTATAAAAATTAACCAATCTAAGTGGTCAATGGTTCTACTTTTCTTTTAGTTTTCTTTATAAATATAACATGAATGAAAATTATTTAGGGTCCACTTGAAACACACTGCCCGCACTCCATTCCTTATGTTGATTAGGTATGGGAATCAAGGTTTATCTCCCTCTACGCGTTGTCATATGAACCCAGTACCGACCTCCAACTAGTTAGGATATGTCAGTAGGTCCATTCCCAAAAAAGAAACTTTTGAGCTCACCCAAAGTCTCAAGTGCTCGAAGGTCAAAGGATATATGAGGTCGCTCTCCTATTATGTGCACATCCAATATTTTCTAGCGGCCAAAATTCTATCCTTTATTAACCTCATGCATGATTTTTCCTTTAGCCTTCTTCAATCGATGATCTAACTACCATCTCTTATCCAGAATCAACCTTACACTCATAAAATGAGAATCTCCATAATTTTATGCCAACTCAAATTTCTTGGTTAACTAATGATTATAAACAAATATGTGAACGAGGTTTGCTTAGGCCAATTCTTCACTTCGTTTCTTGCACCATGCATATTTTCTAGCAAGGCCAAGGGATTCTCTCATCTATCCAAAATGACAAAATTCATAATTACGTAGTGGAATAATACACAAAGCAGAAAAATACCATATTAATTCCTTAATGAAAAATATGTACAATAAGACTTATGAGGTTCCTATTTGAATCCTTTATAAAAAATGCACTGGGAGCTACTTCCCCTATCATACAAACACCTCCTTTTTGTAACATAACATTGATCAAAATATATCTCTACAGGAAAAGAAAAATTAAACTAACTAAAACTGCCATATTCACAATTCTAAAACGGTTACATATATTATCATGTTGTTGCTTTAACCCTGACTTCAGCTTGATAAGGTCCCATACTTGATTATGCAATGTGCCACTTGCTTTGTTAAGGAAATCTTGCATAGTCATCTTGATATTGGATTTCCTTGTCCTTGCTCGATCCCATATTCTTCTTTGTAGTTTCTTCACCCCATCCACATTTATGTAGTTCCCTCTAGCCAGCCAAGTGTTGAAATTGATCACTCTATCTTTTCCATTGTACCATTTTTCAAGTACTCCCCTTATGAACATGAATACTTCCTCCATATCCATGTCCAATATGCCTTCTTTTTGATACATATTGCTTCTTCCTTGGTGGTATAAATTATTTCTATCATTCATCCTCATGAACATGTCCCAAGACTATAGGATTCCATATATCATCTCATTACATTCTTTGTTATTGAAGTATGTAAACCCTTTCCATATTTTCTCATCAAGAATAAATACGACCTGTGCTTATAACACTAAATCTCTTCCCCATCGCTTCCTTTAACAAAACACATCATGAAAAAGTCTTGTCCCATATTATTTTTTTGTAATTGAAATTCTTTTTCATGAGATAGACTTGTCTCATGCTCCTCCTCATATTCTTCTCACAACATTTGTTGGTCGTCCTCTACATCTTTTGCTATGTTGTCCATAGTATTATTTCTACACAAATATTATGAGGCTTTAAGCACCTCAACTCCCTTCAATCCATTATTCCCATTATATTATTTTTTTTGCGTTAGTGATACATTGTATTCCCTAATATTGCAACAAAATGTTTCGCTCCTTTCTCTCGGCGAATGACATTCTAGATATTAACTTTTGGCGACAAAATTTGTTTGCACACTGCAACTTCACATTCTCTGTAGTCCTTGTCCTCCTCAATAATGTTTTGTACAAGAATTGCATAATTTGTTTCCCATTTTTCTTCATTCATCTCCATGGTACATGTTTTCCATGCAAAATTCTTTGTTATTATTATGAAACATCACTTGTCAGTATTCCCATAATTCTGAATTTCGGTCATACTTTCAAAAACAACAAACGTGTTATGGAAAAGATTTTCTCTCTCTTGACTTTTTGCTGCAAATGTATTGTTCTTTGTCTCATCAGGAAAATCAGTCCTTCCTTGAACCGTTTCTCTATCTCTTGAGACTTCCTGAATGATACTATTTCCCGTGCTCTACACAATAACTCCTCACCCTACATAATCCTTCTCATCCATGTCTTAGTATGCTCCTTCTAGAGGTACTTATATGTACCCTGGTTCATAACTGCTTTCATAATCCAAACTTTTCCTCTCCTTGGTTGTATGAAACAATGGTGTCTCCTCTTTGTCAATAATAAACTCTTGGTTGTCTTCTTGTACTTGGATTCCTTTAACCTACTTTGGATTAGTTGTATTTTATTATACTTTGGCATTTTCACCAGCTCTCCCTCCATCATCTTCATACTGAACCAATCCAAAAATATGCAAAACATGTGGTTTCTACCCTTTTCTCAATTCCCATTTGCCTTCAAACCATTGAAAATTATTTTTAAAAATTACCTAATAAACACTCGATAAGAGAAGATATAACCCACCAAATATACCTCTAAGATTACTCTTCCCCTGACAAACATAGAGAGTGTTAGCCTAAGCTTCTTCATTGTTTTCATCCACACTGTCTTCATGAGATAACTTTGCATCTTCTTCCTATCTGATAGTTCCTTGAGGTTGTCCACATCTTAAATCAACTTCCTCTTGTGGTTCTTCATTAGCATAACTCATTTCCTCTTGAGGTTCAACATTCTCCACAATCCTTAGCACCTATTAAGCTCCATGGTACTTTGTAGTTGAAATTTTGTACTCACAAAAACAATTAGATAAAAAAACATTAATTTATCTTCTCTCCTCATTTTATGTTGCTGACATTATTTCCTTGTGGTCATGTTAACTTTGTAGGTTTGAATTTGTTGCATAAGAAAGGTATGGTGAAGGGATTACCACTCATAGAAAAACCAGAAAACCTATGTGAAGAATGTATCTTGGGAAAACAACATAGAGAGACATTTCCAATAGGAAAGTTAGTAAGGGAAAAGTCACCTTTGGAGATTGTCCACTCAGATTTATGTGGACCAATGCAGACACCATCAATTGGTGGTAGTCACTATTTATTGACCTGCATAGATGACTACACAAGGAAGACATGGGTCTATTTATTAAAACAGAAAAGTGAAGTGTTTGAGCGCTTTTGCCAATACAAGCTCTTGTTGAGAAGGAAAGTGGACCCTACATAAAAGACCTCAAGACTGACAGAGGTGGAGAATACATCTCACATGACTTACTTCTATTTTGCAGGGAGCGTGGAATTCATAAGAAATTTACAACAAGGTATATACCTTAGCAAAATGGTGTGGAAAAAAGGAAGAATAGGACCATTATGGAAATGTCAAGGATTATGATGAAGGAAAATCATTTGCCAAATGCTTATTGGGTTGAAGTTGTCGCTTGTGTAACATATATATTAAATAGATTTCCAACCAAAAGCATCTAGAACATAGTCCCTGAAGAGGCATGGAGTGGAAGAAAGCATAGTGTCACGCAAATGAGATTTTTTGGATGTGTAGCATACGCACATGTCCCGGATGAGTTGAGGAAGAAGTTGGATAGCAATGGGGAGAAATATTTATTTGTTGGATAAAATGATGAAAATCCAAGGCATACAAACTCTACAATCCATTAACCAAGAAGGTCATAGTCAACTAAAATGTGCAGTTTATAGAAGATGAAGCATGGGATGGAAGTTTAGAAAAGATAGTCAATGTCAAAGCATGTATACCACATGAGGACAAAGAGTAATTAACAACAACAAGTAATTCCTCAATGGTGACTCCCTCTACTCCTATTCAAGCGCGTAAAAGCAGGAAACAAACAACATAATCAACAAATAATAGGACAACTTTGCGTAGCCAAGCAAGTGCTTCTTTAAGCACACCATAAAGCACAACACCAAGTGACATGTCAAGCCCTTCTTCGGCAAGCACAAGAAGACCAAAATTCAGAAATTTAAATGAAATTTACAAGCAAGATGAAGTTGATAGTAGCGTTAGTCTGAATTCCTTATTTGCCTTGTTTTGTTATATAAATGACCCAATCCATTTTGAGGATGTAGACAAAGAAGAAAAATGGGTTGCAACAATGGAGGAAGAAATATAAGAAATAGAAAGCAATGGCACATGGGAGTTAGTGAACCTTCCGAAAGGAAAAACGATCATTGGAGTGAGGTGGGTCTATAAGACCAAAAATAACATTGAGGGAAAGATTGAAAGGCATAAAGAAAGGCTAGCTGTCAAAGGATACAAGCAGCAACATGGAAGAGATTATCCATAGACGTCCGCACTAGTCACGACGATGGAGATAGTGCATGCAGTTGTGGTGATTGCTGCACAACATAAATGGAGTGTGTATCGAATGGGCGTAAAATAAACATGCTTGAATGGAGTGCTGAAAGAGGAAGTGTATGTTGCACAACTGCCTGGTTATGAGGTAGAAGGGCAAGAAGACAAAGTTTATCGGTTGAGGAAGCTCTTTATGGGTTGAAGCAAGCACCGCACGCATGGTACAATAGGATAGATGCCTACTTGTTGGACAATGGTTTCGAAAAATGTGATGGTGAACCCACTCTCTACATCAAAGAGAGAGAAGGTAAGATTCTTATTGTCGTCTTATATGTAGATGATTTGATTTTTACAGGTAGTGATGATTTCCTCCTCGCTGATTTCAAATAAGTCATGAAGAGTGAATTTGAAATGACTGACTTGGGATTGTTAAGATATTTTTTGGGCATAGAAGTGAAGCAAACGAAAATGGAATTTTTATCTCTCAAGCAAAGTATGTGGTACACATTTTGGAGTGGTTTAAAATGCATAGCAACAAGTCCACACCAACTCCAACTGTCATGGGGTTGAAGTTGAGCAAAGAAGATTGTAGCAACAATGTCAATCCGACATTATACAAAAGCATGATAGGAAGCTTGATGTATTTGACCGCCACTATGCTAGATATAATGTATGCAGTGAGTTTGGTGTCGAGGTTCATGGAGACACCAAGGAGACACATTGGCAAGCAGTGAAAAGGATTCTAAGGTATGTTAATGGGACAAACAATATGGTGCTTTGTACACAACAACAAGTGATTTCACGCTGGTTGGTTACATTGACAGTGATTGGGCAAGAAGTGTCGATGACACAAAGAGCACGTAAGGATATGTTTTTCATTTTGCTTCCAGATCCATTTCATGGGCCTCCAAGAAGCAGCTAATAGTGTCACTATCAACAACAGAAGTTGAATATGTTGCAGCAACAACAACAACATGTTAGGTAGTTTGGATGAGAAGGATGTTGAGGGATCTTCATCATGACCAAGAGGGAATGAAAACTATTTTCTGCAACAACACCTCAACGATTGCATAGTCAAAAAATTATTTTTTTCACAAGAGGACCAATCATATTGATGCTAAATATCATTTTATCAGAGAGTTGATTAACAATGATGAAATTGTGTTGGAGCACTACAGGTCACAGGAACAATTTGTTGATACCTTCACAAGGCCATTGGCACGTGAAAGTTTTTTTATCTCAAAAGCTATTTGGGAATGTCAATGGAGGAAATTGTGATTAAGGGGGAGTGTTGAAATAATAATCCCAACCGTTGCAATAAACACCCTGATAGCAGCCTTACTTGTCAGAAGTATTTTTGTAGGTTGCATCTCTATTTTAAGATGGAAGGATTGAAGCCAGAACAAAAGTACCGCACAAACCATTCCACAACACAACAAATAATTTAAGGCATTTAATGTATTTTGGTAAATATATATGGGCAAGAATTCATTCCGAAATTATTTCCCACACTCCACAAACACATTAGCGATTACTTTCCACACTCAACAACAACAATGTATTAATTAATTGCTCTGTCATGTATTAATGTAAAATTTTATGTTGAGATAAATATGCATGTAAAAGTCATTTTTCAAGTTCAAGAGAAAGAAAGCGAGAGTCTGTGAGGAGAAAATTTTGGTGGGCACGTGAAAACAACAATTACTGTGTTTTATTGTGTGTTATTCTGTGTGAAATGTAAATCACTGTAAAACTTGTTTTACTTGGTGAATGAACCCTAGTCCCATACGAATGTATTTTCATGGATTATAAATTAATCCTAAGTTTTTATTATTGCTCCAAGATTACTCTGATTTTTTTTGTTGCCGTGAGTGAATATTGTGTTTTTTCTGTATAGCTATGCGAAATCTAGCTGCGCAAAAGCTAGCTGCACGAAATCGAGCTGCATGAAATCAGCTTTGTGAAACTCTCCCCTCTACCTTTCCATGTAACTTTTTTCAGCAGTTTCATCTTTTAATGAAAAAATTTTGCTCACTAAAAATAAAAAAGATAAAACTCAGAAAGTTATACTTGTCACTGGTTGCTAGTTAAGTGTTTGCATCTTGACAATAGTATTTTAAAATATGAGGTCAATTAATCGATCACAATTCATGTATATATTCTAGAATAGACATTCTAGAATTTTTATTTTTAAATTTAAAAATTATATGCAGACGGAAAGGATTACATGTTTGCGAATATTTTCTTAATAGTCTTCAAATTAGTAGTTTGGAAAAATGAAGCGATACAAATTTTAGTAGCCTCGTCAAGTGTTTAAGGTGCTAAGAGGAATGTTTTTGGTTATGATGTTTCTCGTAAAAAATTAAACGTGATTTGTTGTTGAATTTCTTAAAGGTATATAATTATCTCAAAACACTTAAGAATAGCTGGGCTAATATTTAGCTGAAACACACATCATTGAGAACTGACTCATAGTTCAATTTACCTTTCTAAAGATAATTCAAAATAGGCTTGATGACTTCAATTCACATAAGAGATTATTCTCTACCCATATTCTCCACCACTAGTGCTTGACGACCTAAGTCTCAGCTACGCTTACAATACTTGAGATCAAGTCAGAAAGTTGTTTTACTTCTTCGTGTTGGTGCAGGTAGTCCTCAACTCTATGTTTTATAATTTTTTTCTTTCTCATGTTCCAAACTCTATGTTTAGCATAACATTTCTAGTTTTGTAGCTTCAACTTTACTCTAGTTATCTCCTAAAATATTTCCTTTTTGATTGAGATTTTATTTTGATTTTTGTAAGATCTGAAACAATAACTTTGTGTGCTTTCATCTTCTCTTCCACTGTCGCAGAGTTAGAGTCTTCAAGAGTTGTGATGGTTGCCTTAATTTATTTTTTTTAATTTTCCTTTTTAGTGATTGTATTATTTCCATAACTATTTTCTTCTTTTTCGTACATAGGCTTTGAAAGCCACTCTCTAGTAAAATTTAATCCATCATTATAATTAAATTCAATTTTCACTACTACATTATGTTCACCTATTATTGTTGTTGTAAACAAAACTCCAAGTTCATCCCGGACACGTGTATTTGCATATTGGTCTTTAGTATCTTCACCATGCTCATGTTGTGGATCTTGTACGACATAACTTTTCCCTTCTACAATAAACATGCTTATAGTGTTCAGGAGAACTGAAGAGTATGTGTCTTGTTTATATTCTTCTGCTTTAGTAGGCTCTTCCATAATGTTTTCGATTATTTTTGTGATATCAAAATATTTTGCAATTTCTTCAACAAATTTTGTATAATAATTTTTTCACAATGGTTGGCTAGGGAGGTTTGGTCCCCACATACCTAATGGCCCAATCTTAGGCGGGGCCATTTACACTTAAGAACAATTGTAGACTCATTATCTTGTATATCTTCCTCTTCTTCGGTTGGGATTTCTACATATTCTCTTGTTATTTCTATTAAAAAAGGCACCTTATAAATTTCAATGCTTTGTGGCTCATTTCGATATTGATTAATGTCACTAGATCTTTAATTGCATGCCATCTCTAGAACATTCCAATCTTCTTCAAACATAGTTGTTGTTGTTGCAATCTTTATAAGAATATTATCATCCAAACCTAATTGAATGAGAAACAATGTTGTTGCATCATTCTTCCTATTAGCTATAAGTTGATCCATTTGATCATGTGGCATAGCATCATAGACTGCCTGACATGGGTGTTATTCATACCCTTCAAGCCTTCTCTTTAACTTCCTTCAATAAACAATGGACTAGTGGTTGATTGTAGCTCTATAGAATATGAACATAAAATCTTATATAGGTAAGAATGTGGCTCACGAGAAGCGATAATGGGTGGCCTCAATCTCTTGATGTTGCAAAAGCTATTGGATTTGCACGACTCTTAAATAAACATTGTGACTCAACATACTATGGCTATAGAGTATCAAATAATCTAACTCAAATTGGCTCTGAGTCTTCCTTGGCTCTAATCACAATGATGACTAGAAAATAAATTTACCTAACAACTTGTAGGTTTCTCACAATAATGACGATTGCATTCAAGTCACATGACACACATGATGGCTACAACTTATGGTGGAGGTCCTTGGATTCTCTCTCCTCTTCTTACGTTGGCATATCTATAGGTTTCTCACCTTAATCTTTTGGTGGATGGGTTCACAAGCTGTCAATGAATGTTGGTTTTTGTTTATGGAACAACGGATGAAAAATTTAGTTTATGGGCCGCTCACAATATCCATGACTCTCATTGGATGTGGCACATAATATTGAGATGACACGCAACCTTCTTAACTTCTTTAGCTATAATCCAATCTGATAGATGGAAAAAGGGGGAACGAGCAATTAACACACTTAAAAATGATTTGTTGCTCAATTGATTTATTCAATTTCTTAAAGGTATATGTTTTTAAAGACTCCAAACCACTAACAATAGTTATGCTAATTTTTAATTGACACACACATCATTGACACTTGACTGAAAACTAAACTTAGCTTTCTAAAAGTAACCCAGAATGGACTTTACGACTTTAGTTCACATGAGAGATTATTCTTTAACATTTTCAATCATTTCAGCTAACAATTATTTTGAAGCTAATTTCAGGCTAACAATAGGACTTTTGTGATGTAATAGGATGAGGAACTACCTCGAAACACGAGCAACTGGACTTACATAAGCTTCGATAGTCGATGAGCTAGATGTTGGAAATAATACTAAGAGGGGTGGGGTGAATCCATATTTACAATTCAATAACTTTTCATTTAACAATCAGATTTATATATGCTACTTCAGTGAAGTGAACTTGCATTTGCATGCAATTTTGATTAAGGAAACCAACGTATACCCAGAGAAATTATGATTTAGTTAATTCATCATGTGTTGATATTTAATCAGTGCATCAGTGCTTTATTATACATTAACTATATGCAGTAATAACATAATAAACCATCACACATAAGCAACGCACATGAACACCAAGATTTAAGGTGGAAACCCAATGCGGGAGAAAAACCACCTGATACTATCGTCTATGTCTTATTTTTAATATAAAGAAAACATGTTTACAATCTTGTACTGGTGCAAACTCATACCAGTATGCAAGCACCCACCTGCATAAGGCTACAACCGTCTCTCATTCTCTAGCTTCTACTGGAAGGAAGCTACAACCCCTAGCTCTTGTACTAGTCGATATGTCTAAGAGTACATAAGTGTCGGCCTACATAAGGCTATGACCTTCTCTCTTCCTACAGGGACCACATTTCATAAATTTTCAGACTGGATGGTCTTGGTACACAACAACACAATGTGAAGGCCTTGTTTTATCAAATTTTCATACTGGACCCATTGGAACCTTTGATGCTCAAATTCTATAATAATAACTGCATCAACCAATAATCAGTCAATTTGAATAGTTAGATCACTGTCACCAGAACATTGTGTTGAACCCAAGAAAAATGAATCATCATTTAGAACTTGCTACAACCTTAACAATCATACATCAAGATGCATACGATACTTTAATCAACCCAACTATGTTTATAGGGTACTTCATTTAACAAAACCTGCATATACCTCCAAAACTACTAAATCATAAAAACTTGTGAATCAAAGATGTACCAACCAGTAATATTCTGAACATCTACTATCAAATTACATAGATCTAGACGGTCAGTAATAAAGATCACCCTTCTCACTTAATCAATCAATCAATCAGACCTAATATCCTTCTGCATTTAGTTCTACTTTCAGATTTAAGACATCAGTGACAGACACCAGTAAAACAACAACACTGAGTAGATAGATAAGTCATTTATGAATAACATGCTTTTCTTTTTCATACGCTACATAGATGCTTCAAACCAGTGTGTATACGTGCCTTCAGCAAGGTGAACTAGCGTATAGACCTGTAAATAAAAACTTACAACTTTGCTGCTATTCTAGACTTTAGACATATCCACATCATGACATTTAAAGGATAAAACATGTGTAAGCAATCAGATCTAGCCCAACCAATATCATATCATTCGATGATAAGTAATTTTAGGTCTCATGATCCTGATCCAACATTGAATTCAAGGTGCACAAAATATTTCAGGTTATATCATAATCATAGTCCCGAGCAAAAAATATACTTCAAATAGAAGTATTCTTGAGAAACCCTTTCGCTTGCACACTTGACCCTTTGATATTATCCTCCTTATATATTTTTTTGCCTTTCTAAGTACCTTAGGCCAAAACATCACTTAGAACTTGTGGTATTCTTGGACAGGATCAAATATTCGTTACTCTGCTCAATATTGTAGGCTAATACAATGGTATTGACCCTTGGTATTCTCTAATTTTGTATTTCTTTGATTTTCTAACCCATTCGTGTTTTTCTTCTTGTGAAAGTGTGTGCATACCTATACGCTTTTTTTTTCCGTGGACCCGCGTGTATACGCTACTTTGATAATGTGAACGTATGTATACAAATTAAAGTACATTACAACACCCTTTTCTTTCAACTTCTTGATTCTGATCAGTAGACCTTTTGTTCCACCTTCTTTTTCTTCTGTACCAATGCCTGTTACCTCTGAATTGACTTGTTACAATGTGAATTTCCCTTTATCAAATCTTCATGGACCTGTGAGTGAGTTGCCATCAAGTAAAAAACTTGTATCATAATGTGAACTTGATGGAAAACATATTTGTGGTTGAAACTTCTGGAGATATCAAGCAACACCAAAATACGCTCCCCTTTGACATCGAGGGTAAAGGGCGGACCAAGGTATTCTCCCCCCTTGAGATACACTATGCTGTCCATGCTCCCCCTGAGTAAATTTGAAGTCTGCAGAGATATTTTTTCAAAAGAATAACATGACTCTATAACTCAACCATGTGACTATGACCTTCCTATCACCAATTACCCATACATAGATCAATCACCCAACCAACTGGGGATACACCAAATTTGATTGATCCACTCAACCAAGTATGGATATAATAGTTGTTTATTCATGACTGAAATATAGAAATTATTACATCATCCTTCCCATGCATAGTGGGGATACAAATTACATCATATGTTCAATAGGACTCATTCAAAAATAGATTATGAAAAAAGGAGACATATTACACCCTAGATCTTTACATGACCTATGCAACAATGAATATCTGAAACCATAGCTAAAATCAGCAACCATAATGCCAACAATACAGAATGTTTGTGAAGGTTAATTCTCCACCTGAACTTGTGCTACCTGTGAATTGTCAATAAATCATTCATCAAAGCTTCTTCATCAATCAGATAAAAATGAATGAACAAAGCATATCAATAAATTGGGCACCCATGTCAAAGTCTGAACCATTGTTTTTCTATAAAAAAAACATATACGCTCCTGCAACCAAACAAACTCGGGTATATACATGATTATCCTTCATGAAACTCATGCATAGGAACCTTCCTATGAAAATTAGATTTAACGACATGATGATGCAGAAACTACTCCTAGATTTTGTGTGAGATATTCAAATGTTTCTCTTGAAAGCGGTTTGGTAAATATATCAGCAACCTGTTCTTTGGAGGGATCATACTCCAATTAACCTTTTGTTCAAGCACTTGTTCTCGTGAAAATGGTACTTAATGGGTATGTGCTTGGTCTTGGAGTGCATGACTCGATTTTTCAAAATCTTGATGCCACTTGTATTATCACATAGAATGGAGATGGGTGGAGATCATGGGATTTTAATGTCTTGCAATGTTTGCATCATCTACAGTAGTTCTGTGCAGCAAATTGCAGCAACCACATATTCCGCTCCATCTGTAGATAAGGAAATCGAACTTTGTTTCTTGACGAACCATGATACTAACCATCATCCCATAGAGAATGGACCTCCACTAGTGATTTTTCAATCATCAACATTTCCTTCCCAATCTGGATCTGTATATGCATGAAGAGTAAGATATGTATCTTTAGGATACCATAGACCAAAGTCTTGAGTTCCTTGAATATATTTGGATATTCTTTTTACAACCTAAATATGTGATTCCTTTGGGTTTGCTTGGAACCTTCCAACAATTCCTACTGAATGCATGATATCAGGTCTAGTACATGTTAGATAAAGTAAAATTCCAATCATAGATATGTATGTTGGTTGATTCAATATAGGTGATTCATTGTTAGAATTGAGACTGCATCCTATTAGAATTGGAGTACATACTAGTTTAGAATCTTCCATTCTGTATCTTTTTAGAATCTGCTTGAGATATTTAGTTCGTGAAAGAAAAATACCATATTTGGTTTGTTTTACTTGTAGACAAAGAAAATAAGTAAGTTCACCAAGTAAGGACATTTCAAATTCTTGCTACATAATTGAAGCAAAGTGTTGACTCATAGATTCTTCATTGCTACCAAAAATGATATCATCAACATAAACAACAATAATCAGCAATTTATCATTCTCAATCTTTGTGTATAAGTTTTTGTTTTCAGATCCTTTTGTGAAACCTTGTTGTTGTAGATATTTGTCAAGATGATAATACCATGCCCTTGCAGCTTTTTTCAGACCATATAGAGCCTTCTTGAACTTACATACAAGTTTTGCATAATTTCCTAGAATTAATCCTTCTGGTTGTTCAATATAAAATTCTTCTTCTAAATCTCCATTAAGAAAAGCTAATTTTAAATCCATTTGATATACTTTTAATTTTCGAAAACTTGAAAGAAACATTCTTATGGCTTCAAGTCTTGCAACAGGTGCAAAAGTTTCTTCAAAGTCTATACCTTCTTGTTGATCATACCCTTTACAAACAAGTCTTTCTTTGTTTCTAATAACCTTTCCATTTTCATTCAACATATTCTTAAATATCCATTTTGTTCCTATAACATTTTTATCATGAGGTCTAGGAACTAATTGCCAAGTATCATTTTTTTCAATTTGGTCAAGTTATTCATCCATGGCCTTAACCCAACATTCATCTTTGCTAGCTTCATCAAAATTCTATGGTTCTATGGAGGATAGTAATGCTCAATAACTGGAAGTTCCTGTAAGATTTCTTCTTGTATGTAATCCACACCCTTTTTCTCCAGTTATTGAACTGTTATATTCATTCTTTCCACTACGCCATTTTGTTGAGGAGTTCTAGCAATAGAGAATTGCCTTTTTATTCCATGTTGTTCACAAAAATAAAAAAATTCATCTGATATGAATTCTCCCCCTCGATAATATCTAAGACACTTGATTTTTTGATTTGATTCATTTTCGACTAAAGCTTTGAAGGCTTTAAAATTTTTAAATTATTCATCTTTAATCTTTAGTTAGCCAATCCAACACATTCTAGAAAAATCATCAATGAATAAAATGAAGTATTCTTCTCTGGAGGGTGACTTTTTCCTTGTTGGCCCACATAAATTAGTATGGATGAGTTTAAAAGGCATACTTGTTGATCTTCCTTTCTCATTGAAATGAACTTTGGTTTGCTTACCAACTTGACATGGTTTGCAAATGGTATTTTCTAGAATGCTGATATCTGTAATATCACGAACCATCTTGAGCCTGCATGCTTTTATTATTTGAGAAAAGCTTAGATGCCCCAATATTTTGTGCCATAACCAGTTTTCATCTGTTTTGCTTAGATATCATTGTTTTTGTCGTCCTTTTACTATATATAGATTGCTTGGAGTTCTTGTACCTTTGATTACGGTCTTTCCTGTATCAAGCTCACAAACAACACATCTGTTTGATCAAAACACAACTTCATTTCCTTGATCACGCATTTTACCAACACTCAAGATGTTATGTTTTAAACCATCAACGTACATGACACTTCTAGCTTTAACCATTTGTTTGAAATAAACAAAACCTTTAACTTTAATGACAGTTGGTGTGTCATTTCCAAAGGAGACATTATTTTCTTTTTCTAAAGCATTATATGAATGAAGTTTATCTTTATCACCTGTCATGTGTTTAGAGCATCCACTGTCAATGTACCACTGACTTTCTTTTCCTTCTACAAGCAGAGCTATGCCACATCTCTCTGATTGAAATTCCTTCTTTCTCCATACCTTGGAATTTGATGATATTTTCTCCTTTTGAATTGTTGGACAAAATTTGCTCCTACATTTAGATTCTTAATGACCAAAGCTATTGCAAAATGAACATTCAATTTCATCTTCAAGAGGAGAAAAGTTATTATAAGAACTTAAGGAAACACATCACAAAAGTTAGGGAATTTAATGAAGTTTAGTAAATAATTATGGGAAAGCATTCACTCCGTGTTGGGCAACGGATCCCCCCATAGCATTTTTCTTCGGCTTAAAGCCTGAGTTTTCATCAATATAATGTAAATACCCCACAATTTGTGGGCGCAAAGCGTGAGAGTCTAGGGTTTTCCACCCTAAAACAATGTAATTTAATATAGAATGTGTCGACCTACCCATGGTCTGCAGACCATGGGATTATATAATAGAGCGAGGCTCTAAGGGTAAAAGGGAGTTGGAGTCTTAGCTTTTAGAAGCAATATGGTTTTTTGAATGAGGAATTCACTCTAAGTCTGTAAGTCCAAGCCTTGGGTCATAGTAGTAGTAAGAGGCTCTATAGCTGAGTGGGCAGAGGCCTGCTAGAGTCCGCAGTTGTGTGCGCAGACCCATGCAGCTGAGTGAGCAGCGTAGAGTTGGGATTATACTTGGACAGAGAATTACTAAAGGATAAGTTGATTCTGAAATACTGTGTTTATACTCCTGTTATGTTTATGCATCTCTTTATAGTTTATGATTTTGTGCACTTGCTATGAATGTTGAATGATTAATGAGAATATTGGGTATATACAATGAAGTTAAGATCTATAATAATAGCACAATAAGGATAAAGGATCTAGAAAACACCTCTTCACGCTCTTTATAGATCTGTGTGAAAGTCGTCGCACAAGCTGCGGAGGACAGACAGCTACACAGAGCAGCACAAGCACGCAGGATTGGTTTGCGAACTTCTCAAACTTTGTCAAGACATCCCTAGGGTGCCGAAACCTAGTTCCAGCACCCTCCCATACTACCTCAGGTGAGACCTAAATTCACACACCATGGACTATTGCTGAAAGGGCTGGTAGTACCGGGATTTGGTTAGCTAAACTCACTGTTGAACCTAGGTCAGGCCCCACATAGCCAACAAATGGTTTCGTCTCCGAGCTAGAGATTGCAACAGACTTACCAATAGGTATGTACATCCAAAAATTGGCCAGTGGATTCCGTGAGGTAAACAAGGAAGCAACGAGGATCGAGCTGGAACTGAACCTGCAGATCGTGGAACTGAAGCTGAAGGCATGACCCTATGCACCCACGGAAGTTAGAGAGCAGTGCCACTGCACCATTCAATCAGGGATAGAAGCAATAGAGCGTGCCATACATGATTGCACGAGATTGTTCGATCAGTCCCTCTTCACGCTCACCTCACTGCAGGATGATCCAAGCATACAACATCTGGACATAGAAGCATGGCAATTACAGTAGACATACGATAATATCAAGGGGACTCTACAGATGATCGCCTTTACTCAGCGACTTGCCATGATGAAGGAGGCCCAGGCTTTGAAGGAACAGGTGGATGCCACGTGTCAGAAAGAAGTAGTACTTAAAGCATGCATCCACGCTTGGCTCGAGGAAGCATTCACGGTCACCGCCATGATCGAGGCAAAGTTGGCACAGATGCAGGATACATATACATTAAGGCAAGAAGCTACCCCCAACAACGACGCATCGGAGGTTCACGCACAACTGATACATGGGACAATGGAAGAATGTGCTGCGGATGTAAATGAAGTGCAGAAGTTGTTGGATGGACTCCGCGTGAAGATCACCGCACCAGCCGAGTGACTCGAGACGAGTCACAATGATTGTGTTGGGGGCCTGTTGGGTAGTGAATCCCCCCATAGCGTGTTTCTAGGGCTTAAAGCCCATGTTTTGGTTAGTATAATGTAAAGACCACGCAGAATGTGGGTGCGTAGTGTGAGAGTCTAGGGTTGTCCACCCTAAAATAATGTAATTTAATATAGAATTTGTCGGCCTACCCATGGTCAGCGGACCATGGGATTGTATAAATAGAGTTAGGCTTTGAGGGTAAAAGGGAGTCAGAGTCTTAGCTTTAAGAAGTAATATGGTTTTTTTGAATGAGGAATTCACTCTGAGTCTGTAAGTCTGAGTCTTGGGTCGTAGTAGTAGTAAGAGGCTCTGCAGCTGAGTGCGTAAAGTCCTGGTAGAGTCTGTAGCTATGTCGGACCCCTGCAGCTGAGTGAGTAGGGTGGAGATGGGATTGTACTTGGACAGAGAATTAATAAAAGATAAGATGATTCTGAAATACTATGTGTTTATACTCCTGTTATGTTTATGCATCTCTTTACAGTTTATGATTGCACGCACTTTCTATCGATGTTGAATGATTAATGAGAATATTGGGTATATGCAATGATGTTAAGATCTATAATAATAGCACAGTAAGGATAAAGGATCTAAGCAACACCTCTTGGCGCTCTTTATAGATCTGCATGAAAGTCGTCACACAAGCTGCGAAGCACAGACAGCTGCGAAGCACAGACAGCTGCGCGGAGTAGTGCAAGTGCACAGGATCAGTTTGCAAACCTCCTAGACTTCATCAAGACATCCCAAGGGTGCTGAAATCTAGTTCCAGCACCCTCCCATACTACCTTGGCTGAGACCTCAGTCCACGCACCACATACTATTGCCGAAAGGGCCAGTAGTACTAGGATTTGCTTGGCTAAACTCACTGTTGAACCTAGGTTAGGCCCCACGTAGCCAAAAAATGGTTCTATCCTCGAGCTAGAGATTACAACAGACTTACCAGTAGGCATGCAGATCCACAAATTGGCTAGTGGATTTTGCGAGGAAAAGGAGGAAGCAACGAGGATCCAGGTAGACCTCAACCTGAATATCGCAGAACTGCAGCTGAAGGCGCAGCCCTCTACACCCCTGAAAGTTAAAGAGTAGTGCCACTGCACCATTCAATTAGGGTTGGAAGTAATAGAGCGCGCCATACAAGATTGCACGGGATTGTTGGATCAGTCCCTCTTCATGCTCACCTCAGTATAGAAAGATCCAACCATACAGCATTTGGAGAAGCATGGTAGTTACAACAGGCATATGACAATATCAAGGGGATCACATAGACGATCGCCCTTACTCAGCAAATTGCCAAGATGAAGGAGGCCCAAGATCTAAAGGAACATGTGGATGTTGCATGCCAGAAAGAAGTAGTGCTTAAAGCGCACATCTAGCCTTGGCTCGAGGAAGCATTCACAGTCACCACCACAATCGAGGGAAAGATGGCATAGATGTAGGATACATATGCACTAAGGCAAGAAGCTGGCCCTGATAACAATGTATCAAAGATTCGCGCACAACTGATACAGTGGGCATCGGAAGAATGTACTGCGGACGTAAACGAAGCACCAAAGTTGTTGGATGGACTCTATGCGAAGATCACCACACCAGCCGAGTGACTCGGGACGAGTCACGATGATTGTCTTCAGGGTTTGTTGGGTAGCGGATCCCCCCATAACATGTTCTTGGGGCTTAAAGCCCGAGTTTCGGTCAATGTAATTGAAAGACCCTGCAAAATGCGGGCACGGAGCGCGAGAGTCTAGGGTTGTCCACCCTAAAATAATGTAATTTAATATAGAATGTGTCAGCCTACCCATGGTCCGCGTACCATGGGATTGTATAAATGGAGCGAGCCTCTAAGGGTGAAAGGGAGTTGAAGTCTTAGCTTTGAGAAGTAATATGGGTTTTTGAATGAGGAATTCGCTCTGAGTCTCTAAATCTGAGTCTTGGGTCATAGTAGTAGTAAGAGGCTCTGCAACTGAGTGCACATAGGCCTGGCAGAGTCTGCAGCTGTGTGAGCGGACCCCTGCAGCTGAGTGCGCAGGGCGGAGCTGGGATTGTACTTGGACAGAGAATTAATAAAAGATAATTTGATTCTGAAATACTGTGTGTTTATACTCGTGCTATGTTTATGCATCTCTTTACAGTTTATTATTACACGC
This sequence comes from Pinus tabuliformis, assembly GCA_031772625.1. NCBI lineage: Eukaryota > Viridiplantae > Streptophyta > Pinopsida > Pinales > Pinaceae > Pinus > Pinus tabuliformis. Next base: position 379,862,012 of record CM062815.1, read on the forward strand.
ACTTGCTATGAATGTTGAATGATTAATGAGAATATTGGGTATATGCAATGAAGTTAGGATCTATAATAATAACATAGTAAGGATAAACGATCTTACCAATACCTCTTCGTGGTGTTTATAGATCTACATGAAAGTCGTCCCCTAAGCTCCGAAGGATAGACAACTGCACCGAGCAACACAAGCACGCATGATCGGTTCGTGAACTTCCCAGACTTCATCAAGAAACACCTAGGGTGAAGAAACCTAGTTCCAACACCCTCCCATACTACCTCGGGTGAGACCTCAGTTCGCGCACCGCGTACTGTTGCCGAAAGGTCTGGTAGTACCGAGATTTTCTTGGCTAAACTTGTTGTTGAACCTGGGTCAGGCCCCATGTAGCCAACAAATGGCTCCATCCCTGAGCAAGAGATTGCAATAGACTTACCAGTAGGTATGCAGATAAAAAAATTGGCCAATGGATTCTACGAGGCAAAGGAGGAAGCAACGAGGGTCTAGCTGGACCTCAACCTGAAGATCACGGCACTGTAGGTGAAGGTGCATCCCTTTACATGCTCATAAGTTAGAGAGCAGTGCCACTGCACCATTCAATCAGGGTTGGAAGCAATAGAGCGCGCCATACAGGATTGCACGGGATTGTTGGATCAGTCCCTCTTCATGCTCACCTTGCTACTGGAAGATACAACCATACAATGTCCGGAGATAGAAGCATGGCAGTTACAACAAGCATATGACAATATTAGGGGGACCGCATAGACGATCGCCCTTACTTAGCAACTTGCCAAGACGAAGGAGGCCTAGGCTCTAAAGGAACAAGTGGATGTCACGTGCCAGAAAGAAGCAATGTTTAAATCGTGAATCCAACCTTGGCTCGAGGAAGCATTCACGGTCACCACCATGATCGATGGAAAGTTGGCATAGATGCAGGATACATATGCACTAAGGCAAGAGGTTGCCCCTGACAACAATGCATCGAAGATTCGCACACATATAATACAGCGGATAACAGAAGAATGTACTATGGACGTAAACGAAATGCAAAATTTGTTTGATGGACTCCACGCGAAGATCATCGCACCAGCTGAGTGACTTGGGGCGAGTGACAATGATTTTGTTGGGGGCTTGTTGGGTAGCGGATCCCCTTGTAGCTTGTTTTTGGGGCTTAAAACCCGAGTTTTTGTCAATATAATGTAAAGACCCTGCAAAATGTGGGCATGGAGTGTGAGAGTCTAGGGTTTTCCACCCTAAAATAATGTAATTCAATATAGAATCTGTCGGCCTACCCATGGTCTGCGGACCATGGGATTGTATAAATAGAGTGAGGCTCTAAGGGCAAAAGGGAGTCAGAGTCTTAACTTTGAGAAGTAATATGGGTTTTTAAATGAGGAATTCACTTTGAGTCTGTAAGTCCGAGTGTTGGGTCATAGTAGTAGTAAGAGGCTTTACAGCTGAGTGCATATAGGCCTCGTAGAGTCGGTAGCTGTGTGCACAGACCCGTGTAGCTGAGTGCGCAGGGTGGAGTTGGCATTGTGCTTGGATAGAGAATTAATAAAAGGTAATTTGATTCTGAAATACTATGTGTTTATACTCCTGTTATGTTTGAATGATTAATGAGAATATTGGGTATATGAAATTAAGTTAAGATCTATAATAATAGCATAGTAAGGATAAAGGATCTAGACAACGCCTCTTCATGCTCTGTATAGATCTGCATGAAATCCGTCGCATAAGCTGCAAAGGACAGACAGTTGCATAGACTAGCGCAACCACGCATGATCGGTTTGCAAACTTCCTAGACTTCATCAAGACATCCCTAGGGTGTGGAAGCCTGGTTCCAACACCCTCCCATACTACCTTGGGTGAGACCTCAGTCCATGCACCTTAGGTTGTTGCCGAAAGGGTCGGTAGTACCAGGATTTTCTTCGCTAAACTCAATGTTGAACCTAGGGTAGGGCCCATGTAGCCAACACTCTGCGACTATTGCCCACACTCCACAACGCCTGCAAGTTCGAAAAACCATTTACTATGTAAAATCAGCCACGTTGCGTATTAATTATTTCCTCTATCATGTATTAATGCCAAATTTGTATGTTGAAGTGAGAGACTTGAAGAAAGGAGAATAGTTGAGAAAGTTTTGAGAAGCTTTCCAGCAAGGTTTGATGCCATTGTTGTGGCCTTAGAAGAGACAGAGGATCTCTCAAAGTTCTTAGCGAATGAGCTTCATGCGTCACTAATTTCTCATGAACATAGACTGAATAGAGAAACAACCTCCTCGTTGGAGCATTCCTTCAAGGCACAAGTTGCATTTGGTCAAGGTCGAGGCAGAGGAAGATCATGTCCTAGAGGAAGAGGAAGAAGCCCACACAAAGGTGGAAGAAGCAACCCTTCAAGCTCATGTGGAAGGGGCAACAATCAAAATCCAAGTCAAGGCCCAAGCCAAAATCAAGCACAAGGTTAGAGGTATGATAAATCTCAAGTCCAATGCCATTACTATAAGAAGTATGGTCATTATGCAAATGAATGTAGAAAGAAGCAATATGACATTAGTAACAAAGAAAGTGTAAATTTCACAAAAGAAAATCAGAACCATGATAGCATGTTTTTAGCTTGTAATGTAGCACAAGAAAAGCAATGTGATATCTGGTATCTAGAATCAGGGTGTAGAAACCACATGTCAGGGAACATAGAAATACTTTCCAATCTAGATGAAAGTGTGAAATCTCAAGTGACATTAGGGACTAATAGCAAAGTCTCTATCATGGGCAAAGGAAGAGTTAATATCCTAACAAAGAAGGGGGAGAAGAAGTAAATCTCATATGTTTACGTTGTCCCCTATCTGAAGCATAACCTCATAAGCATTGGACAACTCATGCAAAAGGGATACAATGTCTTCTTCAACAATGATGTATGCACAATTTTGGATAGGCCTCCAAGAAGACAACGGATTACCAAGGTTCATATGACAAGAAATAGAATGTTTCCCTTAAAGATATGATCAGATTTGAAAGAAGAAGGTGCACAAGCAGAACTATCAATGAACTCAGAAGATGATGGAAGAAAAAGGCAGTTGTCACACAAGAACCATCAAGCAGAATTTAAAGATGAAAATTGGTTATGGCATTTGATATTTGGTCATCTCAACTTTGGAGGTTTGAATTTACTGCATAAGGAAGGCATGGTGAAGGGTTTTCACTCATAGAAAATTCAAATAGCCTATGTGAAGGATGTATCTTAGGAAAAAAACATAGAGAGACATTTCCAGCAGGAAAGTTAGTAAGGGCAAAGGCACCTTTGGAGATTGTACACTCAAATTTATGTGGACCAATGCAAAAACCATCAATTGGTGGCAGCCATTATCTATTGACATTCATAGATGACTACACAAGGAAGACATGGGTCCATGTCCTAAAATAGAAAAGTGAAGTGTTTGAGCACTTTTCCCAGTACAAGGCTCTTGTTGAGAAGCAAAGCGGACACTGCATCAGAGTCCTAAGCACTGACAGAGATGGCGAATACATCTCAAACGACTTCCTTCGATTTGACAGGGATCATGGAATTCACAAGAAATTTACAATAAGGTATACATCTCAACAAAATGGTGTAGTAGAATGGAAGAATAGGACCATTATGGAAATGGAAAGGAGTATGTTGAAGGCAAAACATTTGTCAAGTGATTATTGGGCTGAAACTGTTGTATGTGCAACATATATATTGAATAGATGTCTGACCAAAAGAATCCAGAACGTAGTTCTTGAAGAGGCATGGAGTGGAAGAAATCATAGTGTCACTCACATTAGAGTCCTTGGATGTGTGGCGTATGCACATGTCCTAGATGAGTTGAGGAAGAAGCTAGACAACAAGGAGGAGAAATGCATATTTTTTGGATATAGTGATGAATCCAAAGCATACAAGCTCTACAATCCATTAACCAAGAAGGTCATAATCAACATAGATGTGCAGTTCATAGAAGAAGAAGCATGGGAGGGAAGTTTAGAGAAGACAATCAATGTCAAAGCATGTATACCATAGGAGGACAAGGAGGAATTGACAACAACAAGTAATTCCTCAATAGTGACTCCCTCTACAACTATTCAAGCACAACAAAGTAGGCAGAAAGTAAGACCATCAACAAATAATAAGACAGTGTCACGTAATCAAGCAAGTGCTTCTCCAAGCACGTCGCAAAGCACAACACCAAGTGACATGTGAAACCCATATTCAACAAGCACAAGAGGACTAAAATCAAGAAATCTAAATGGAATTTATGAGCAAGAGAGGTTGATAGTAGTGCTAGTTTGAATTCATTATTTGCTTTGTTTTGTCATGTAGATGACCCAATCCATTTTGAAGATGTAGTCAAAGAAGAAAAATGGGTTTGGAAATGGAGAAATAAATAGAAGCAATAAAAAATGACACATGAGAGTTAGTGAACCTTCCGTAAGGAAAAGAAGTCATTGGAGTGAAGCAGGTCTATAAGACCAAGAGAAATGTCAATGGTAAGATCGAAAGGCACAAAGAAAGGCTAGTTGTCAATGGATACAAACAATAGCATGGAAAAACTAATTCAGAGACATTTATGCCAGTCGCGAGGATGGAGACAGTGTGTACAGGTGTGGCAATCGTCATGCAACATAAATGGAAAGTGTATCAAATGGATGTAAAATCAATGCTCTTGAATGGAGTGCTGAAAGAGGAAGTGTATGTTGTGTAACCCCTTGGTTATGAGGTAGAAGGTCAAGAAGGAAAAGTGTATCAGTTGAGGAAAGCTCTTTATGGGTGGAAGCATGCACCATGTGCATGGTAAAATAGGATAGATGCCTACTTGTTACACAATGGTCTCGACAAATGTGATGGCGAGCCTACTCTCTACATCAAAGAGAGTGATGGTAAGATTCTTATTATCATCTTATATGTAGAGGATTTAATATTTAGAGGCAGTGATGATTTCCTCATCACTGATTTCAAATAAGTCATGAAGAATGAATTTGAAATGACTGACCTGGGGTTGCTAATATATTTTTTGGGCATCTTTATCTATTAAGCAAAGTATGTGGTAGACATTTTGGAGAGGTTTAAAATGCAGAATAACAAGCCCGCTCCAACTCCAATTGTCGTGGGGTTGAAGTTGAGCAAAGAAGATTGCAGTAGCAATGTCAATATGACATTATACAAAAGAATGATAGGTAGCTTGATGTATTTGACCACCGAGGTTCATGGAGACACCCAAGGAGACACATTGGAAAGTAGCGAAAAGGATTGTAAGGTATGTTAATGGGACAAAACAAGGTGGCGTTTTCTACAACACAACAGATGATTTCAGGCTAGTTGGTTACACCGACAGTGATTAGGTAGGAAGTGTCGATGATAGAAAGCACACATCAAGATATGTTTTTCATTTTGGTTCCAGAGCCATTTCATGGGCCTCCAAGAAGTAGCCAATAGTGTCACCATCAACAACAAAAGATGAGGATGTCACCGCAATACCATCGGTGTGTCAGGCAGTTTGGATGAGATGGATGTTGAGGGATCTTCACCATGACCAAGAGTGAATGGAAAAACCTTAGCAATTGCATTGTCAAAGAATTTTGTGTTTCACAAGAGGACCAATAATATTGATGCTAAATATCATTTTATCAAAGAGTTGATTAACAATGATGAAATTGTGTTAAAGTACTACAGGTCATAGGAAAAATATGTTGATATTTTCATAAAGCCATTGGCACATGATTAAGGGGGAGTGTTGGAAATATTAATCCCAACCACCACCTTAAACACGCTAACAAACACCTTCCTTGCCTAGTCAACCACTCCACAACACCTACAAGCTCAGAAAATCATTTACTATGTAAAATTGTCCATGCTACATATTAATTATTTCCTCTGTCATGTATTAATGTCAAATTTGTATTTTGAGATAAATATGGATGTAAAAGTAATTTTGGATGTTGGGAAAGTTAGAGAGTGAGAGTCTGCGAGGTAGTGAGGAGAAAATAGAGGAGGAAATGTTGGTGGGCACGTGAAAACTAGTTTTACAGAATTTTACTGTGCAACCCCAGTGATTCATAAATCGTAGTAAGTTTGTTGTGCTTTTCACTTGCAGCTATAGCCTCCATTTATCACGTGAATTTATTTCCTTATGTTTTGAAATATAATATAAAGTGTGTCTTGTTGTGTTATGGTATTAATATTACACAAGTAAATTTACCACAACCATCTTTTGTTTCACTTTGTTTGGCCATGAGTTATTTCCTATGTTTAATTAAGTCCCTGTGTGGTTGCAATTTCCTCGCCGCGACCTATTTCTAAGCCAGTTGACTTTGCCGCAACCGAATTCCTGAGTGAGACTCCTCTCCTTCACCCTGTAAATTGTTTCTAACAACAAGAGCCTCAAGTGATAACGTCCCTGCATTTATTTTGAATGGAGGCAATCTGGGGGTCATTTATGTATTCTACTTTGGTAAAAATGAAATGAAATTTATATAGTTGTGCAGTTTGAGTGAGTTAATGGTTAAGAGTATGTGTTTCTTTCTAAAATATCATAAATTAGTGTATAAACAAAAAAATGTATTTTTACGTAAAAATGAAATATTTATGATAAAATACACATATTAATTTATTTTACCAAATAAATTAATGTATCGGGAAAAGAAGGTATAAACAAAAGACATATTTTAACATAAAAATGAAGTATTTCTCATATTCCTACGAAAGTAAAATGCATAGATAATTTAGCGTACCTGATGAGGAAGTGTTGAACCTCATAATTACCTTCCCCTTGACATTTGTTCTCACCTTTTCCTCTTAATTTCAAACAAAAATAAAGATCCAATCAATGATAAATGTCATATTTTGTCATAGGAAAGCATTAAAATGATCACCATATTATATTTTCATGTTCTTGCTATTTTAATACATTTTTGAAAATTAGCTAAAGACCGCATCCTATTCTACAACTAACTGTGAGTTCTGTAGCTACTCTCATGGTTTGGTAGGTTAGAAGTGTCAAATGAAGAACTGGGCCACATGGGTGTTGGTCACTCTAATTGTTTTCACAATTCGAGCTCCACATAAATTGTCAACCCGAGAAGGTCTTTTTATTCCAAAGGTAATAGCGCACTGGATATGCTCAATTTCAAAAGCAGTTCAATGTTGTAGTAAAAGAAAGTCACACACAATTGTTAAATTCAGCAATCTATCAATTCACAGTCTACTTAATTAAAGCTGAAGTCAATTAACTTATAGCAGACACGATTTCTCTGTTACAGCAAAAGGGAAATAAATGTATAAAGAAAGAAATCATTCAACTATAGCAGGAACAGGACCCTATTCCTTGGTGGGAACTTCAGCACCTGCTGCCTGGCACTAATCACACTACGAAAGAAGTAACCTTAAGAGGTCAAGACCCTATTCCCAGGAACAGGAATCTTCAGCACTTGGCCTCTCTGTTCTAATCACACTGCAAGTAAAAGAAAGCAATCAATGGAGCAAGACCCTATCCCTCTGTACAGGGATCTTCAGCACATGCTCTCATCATCCACTCGTGCAATCAATACATGTAGCGCTAAGAAACAGAGTATCACAAACCATGTAACTAGTGTTTCAGCAACAGAACTTGAATACAATGCAAATACATAAGAAATAAACAACTACAGGAATGAAGGGGTGAATCTTGTGAGGAAGGCGGGCCCTTTCCTTCTCACAAGATTCCCCAAGAGAAAGAATTAGACTAGAATGCTCAAAACAGGTCTTTATTCATCTGTCAAGAAAACTGGTACATACAAAAGAGGAGACTAGCTCCTGTCTCACACAATGCTGTTCTCAAAATTACAGTTCGATCCCCTCTGATGATGATGTCTCCTCTTTTTAAAGAGGAGACATCATTTACAATTTTACACCAGAGCGAAGATCTCGATTCTGTTCTAAACAAAACTATTCTGTTCTTTCTTAAAAAGAGATACTGTTACAACCGAGACAACAGAAATGCTATCTTCAAGATGATTCAGGTAACCGTATCTTTTGGCTGCTGCTATTATCCACAAAAAGTTCTTCCAGAATCGCAAAAACGCATAGCGGGAGTTGCGTGCTTTGACGGTTGTTTCAGCAACTGCGTTAGCTGTTTCAGCAAGGGACCAGCTGTTTCAACAACGGGACCAGCTGTTTCAGCAACGGAGCTGGCTGTTTCAGCAATGAAGTTCAGCTGTTTCAGCAACGACCGCTCGTTCCCGACAAGGCATATATTATCTGCGATCTTTGACTTGTGTTAGCAACAATGCACTTCAATAATTGATAAAATATAAGAGTATTATGGAATTAAATGTAAGACAGATTAATCATATAATAAAGAGAAGGTTTCCATATACCTTAGGATATAGTGAATGAAAAAGACATTGGAGCTTATGGTTTTGAGAGTAAAATGATATGAAAGTATATAACAAAATGGTACATATTGGAGTCCTAACATCCCCCCCAGCTAAAAATGTTGCATGTCCTCAGGCAACCCCTTCGTCTAAATCAGAGTCTGAGTACTGGGACTGGCAATGCAAATTACTCAGGCAGTAGCTGGAGAAAGTGGCGTCTGTAGGAGCTCGGAATCCGCTGTTGGTCTGCAACCGTTGCCATGCCGAGGCTTCCTCTTCGTCAGTCAATAGGTAATGATTTTGATATTTCTCTGAAGGCAGCCATAAGATTGGAAAACGGAAATGATACCCAATCCAGTTGACTCCACAATGCTGAATGCAATCGATATACTTAGGGACTCTATACAATGCAGCGTGAAAATTGAGAGGGTTAAGAGGATGATAATCCTGTCTTTCCTTATCTGATTGCTGCCAAAAGAGATCATTGGCCTTCAGTGCAGCAGGACCCTTCATTCGAATATGCTCTTGACAATTAAAAAGGATTGAAGCCTGTAATTGCTCTATGTGCTCGCTCATACCTGGCTTCTGCAAGAATTCATAGTACTGTGCTATGAACATGGCTGGGCTTACCGGCTCTGGCCTAATCCACAGGAGTTTATTCTCCTCATTATGACTGCTTGTATTGAACGCAGTCTGCCAAGTGAGCTGATTAGACAGAAATGAAGCAAATGCCCTAATTTGTATATCACCTGCAATTGGAGTAAGATTAATTCTTCTTTCTTCAGGCATGGCTTCATTATGAAGGTAGAGTTCGCACAGCAGATGCTGGTCGCTTTCAGGGGCCTCCTTGAAGGTCTCAACAAATTTTTCTGAAGTCAGTACTTCATGTGGTCTACCATGTGCTATTGATTTAATTTGAAAGTAAGCTAATCGTTCAGCAAGAAAAAGAGCGTAGTTTACAGAAGGTTTACGTGTAACCATCAACTTTCGCACCAATGAAAACATCAGGGCTATCCGTTCCTTAGACTGTCTGGCTTCCTTCTTATATTCCCTGTGCTCTTGCAGTAATTGCTCCAAGTTCTCCCAGTTAGTGTATACAAAGTTTTGCCATTGCAACTTATGCTGTTGTAATACTATATCCTGGTTCTCAGCATGTTCCTTCTTCCATCTGTTGAATTGTTCCAATGGGTCCCATGGCCGAGTCTGTGTCTTTTTAACAGAAGTAGTAGGTTTGGGCACTATTTCCTCTGTCTGTATGGCTGCCTCAGAAGAAATGCATTGAGGCATTATTTCTTCTGTTGGAATACTTGCACCAGTAGTGTGCTGAGGCAGTGTCTCTTCTGCCGAAACAGCTGTTTCAGTAGTAGTATGCTCTGGCGATGTTTCCGCAGCTGGAATATCTGAATCAGTAATCATGTGCTCTGGCAATGTTTCTTCTGCTGGAATATCTGAATCAATAGTCATATGCTCTGGCAATGTTTCTTCTGCTGGAATGTCTAAATCAATAGTGGTGTGCTCTGGCAGTGTTTCTTCTGCCGGGATTGCTGCATCAGTCCCCAAGGGATGAGATATCTCTTGTTCGGTTTCTTCTTCTTCTTCTTGCATCACAGGAGGTCCTACTGGCTCTTGTGGAGCAGTGGGGCATTCCTCTTGTGTTCCCTCTGTCATAATTGTCTCAGGGAGTGAAATTTCAACTACTTTATAGCCTGCATTCTGATAAATGATGCCACACTCTTTGCACATATATTCTATGCATGTCTCCCTGTTCTGCATTGAGGCTACTTGTGCTAATGTATGGAGATTGAGTTCTTTTTCAAAAGCCTCTCGAGCCATGGCTAACTCAGCTTTGTAGGCTTCTATTTCAGACTTCAGGAACTCATTTTCCTGCAGTAGAGATGCCATCGTATGTGGGCCTTGTATGCTAGTTGTTTCTGCTAGAATATTTTGCTGGTGCACAGTGGTAGCTGGTTGTTGCACCACAATGGGTGGCTCTTGTGTTTCATCCATCATGACAGGAATGGATTCTTGTTCACCAGTAACTAGTTCTGATACCACAGTAAATAGTCCTCGTGCTCTATCAGGAATAAATCCTTGTTCCTCAGCAACTAGTTCTGAAACCACAGTGAGTGGTGCTTGTATTTCCTCTATCGGACCAGTCATGAATTCTTGCTTCTTAGTGACTAATGCTGGTACCACAGTGGGTGGTTCTTGTGTTTCATCCACCGGGTTAGGAATGGATTCCCGTGTTTCGGTCTCCAGTTCTGGTATTTCAGTCTCTAGTTCTGGCATTTTATCATCTTGCTTGTTGTGTTCCTGTGCCTCAGTGACTGGTTCTTGTGGGACAGTCACTGGGCACTCTTCAGTATTGATCTGCTCTGTAAATTCTTCTGCCTCAGTGACTGGTTCTTGTGGGACAGTCACTGGACATTCTTCACTAACAACCTGCTCTGTAAATTCTTCTGCCTCAGTGACTGGTTCTTGTGGGACAGTCACTTGGCATTTTCCAATATCCTGCTCTGTAAATTCCTCTGCCTCAGTGACTGGTTCTTGTGGAACAGTCACTGGGCATTTCCCGTTATCAACCTGCTTGGTGTATTCTTCTTCCTCAGTGACTGGTTCTTGTGTTACAGTCGCTGGGCAAGTGACTGGTTCTTGTGGAGCAGTCACTTCTTGATCCATAACCATTGTCGTATTATCCCGAGGTACTGATTTTTGTGGGACTGTGTCTTCGGATGAAGCCGGCTGAGGAGTTCGGGATGGGGATAAGGGTTTCAATACAATAGTGGCAGGGTTAGGGAAAATGGAGGTAGATTCTGCCTCAACAGTCTTTGTCCTCTTTCTTTTTGGTAGGAAGGCAGCAAAATCGCTGCCTTTCCTTTTTCTCGAATGGGAGTGCTTTTTCTTCAGGACAGGGTTTTGCGAAGAGATAGGAATTTTGGATGTGGACCTTGTCCGTGGTCTAGAACTTGTGACTGCTGGGGTTTTCCTTTTTTTCTTAATGGGTGAAGAAGGGGGTGTTGGAGAATCATCACTAGGGACAGGAATAGTAGAGGGTGTTAGCTCTGCTAACTGTGGCGAGCTCGGGGTTGGGTTGACGGGAGAATTCAGGGTTTCCTCCTGTTGTTCTTTATGAGGATTTTCAGACAATTGGGACGTTTTCTCTTGTTGAGGAGTTTCGGGTGGGGTTTGCAAAGGGACTTCAGGTGGGGCCTGCGAAGGAATTTCAGGTAGGGCCTGCAGAGGGATTTCAGGTAGGGCCTGCAGAGGGGGATCTTGCTGAGCAAAACCCCTCTGTATTAGCAGCTGGCATAAGCGGTGATGGGTAAGGGATGTCATGGGAGTTTTGGCTTGCTTACAGTAATACGACATATTTTTAATACAACCAAGCAGGTAATAGGGGATATTAACCAATCTTCCATTTCTCAAATGATTCAGCAGAACAAAGTCGTGATTGTACACTACCTGATAACGCCCTTCACATGTGAGGTAGTGTTTGACGAATTCTGCCACTGATGGCCATGGTTGAGGAAGTGAATGCAGACTGACCCCGCGGCCTCTAGGTTCCACTTGCTCGTCCGGGCGCAAAAAGTCTTGTTGCGCGTTAAGAACGACCGTCTTCCTGCTGAACCAGCGAATACCCTCAGCTGGCAACCCTGATACCTGAACTATGTCATCCTCTGTCACTGAAATGCGAACCCCCCGGACCACTGAGAAATTGCCTTCAAAGTTCTGTGCGAATTCTAATACTTCTTCTGCGTTAAAATCTCCCAACCTTTCAAAATATGCTGTCCACCCTGCTTGTTGGAAGATCTGATATGCTTCCGGAAAGAACTGTAGAAGACTTATGGAGCCGGGCTCACTTCTAATGGCCGCCTTTCCCATGGCTAAAGCTTTGAGTTTTTCCGCAGAGGCACAATTCAGTATTCTCAGACCCTGATCAGACTTAGTTGTTGCAACAATGGTTGCGAAGTCTAAATGACGGCAAAAATGGATATGATAACAGGCGGTAGGTTGGTGCATGCGAAATAATCATTCCATTTTTGGAATTCCCCCCCCCTACGTATGGTATAATAATGATTGGACGTGGGGAGATATGCAATCATTATGAAATGAAATCCTCTCTTTTAATATGATTTAACCGAATTACATAAAAAACCATATACCTTATACTTTACCTTTAATTAATAATTCGAAGTATCGGTTGCAATAGCCTTGAGTGATCATGGAAGGGTCTGTGGATTGAAGGTGTAACTGAGTCTGGTATATGCCAAATAATTTTCACCAAGAGTATCGTGAAGAACCAGAAAGCTTCTGTAAGAACAAGAAGGGATATTACTTTGATGATAACCAATTGCTGAAACTGTTGTTTAAGCAACTGAAAAATGAACAATGCATTGCTGAGGTAAGTGTTTCAGCAATCGGAGAAATTGATAATGTATTGCTAAACCAGGTGTTTCAGCAACGGGTGGAATCAATGATATGTTGCTGAAACAGGTGTTTCAGCAACGGGAAAAATCTGGTGTTACGTTGCTGACACAGGTGTTTCATCAACGGGAAAAATCTGGTGTTACGTTGCTGAAACAGGTGTTTCAGCAACGGGAAAAATCAGAGAATTGGGATAACTGACTTAGGTCTGTGAATGGTAAGGGATTATTTCAGCAGTAAGGGGTGGAAAATACTGACTGAAGGAGGATATTTCAGGAGTGGTGGGAGTGATAGAAATAATGTGGGTATGGGGGGATATTGCTTTTTAGGAGAAAGGGGTAAAATGAATGGGAAGAAGCTTCTTGATTTAAAGCTCCAGATCTTCTCATGATGAATCTGTCCTCCTTATTGCTTTTCCAGAATCTGCAAAATTCAATTGTAATATGCCAATCCTTGACAGGGATTATTAGTGCTAAATCTAATCTACTACTAAAAATATAGTGCAGAAAATTAAGTGCTGTGAGGAGCAGAAGACTCCCCTGGAAAAAGATAATGAATATCAGTCATGCAAGCAGTCTTGAAATCTTCTTTAGAAACAGGGCGCTCGTATAAACGGAGCCTATGGCCATTGACTAGTAGAGGTGTTTTAGCATCATCAATTGTTACAAGTCTTACCGTTCCGTTTGGAAAGACATCTTCTACTTCATATGGTCCAAGCCAACGTGTACGTAGCTTCCCCTGAAAATTTTCAAACCGAGAATCATACAGCAAGGCCCAATTACCTTTTTGGAACTGCTTGTGTTTGATAATTTTGTCATGCCATTTCATCCTTTGTTGCTGAATCATGTTTGTTTGGTGAATGGCATCCAATCTCTTTTCATCCAACTCCAAAAGTTGCTGCAATCTAGCTGTCTGCACATCATTCAAATCAAGATTAACAGCTAAGGCAGTCTTTAAAGTTTTAATTTCAAATTCCACAGGAAAAATAGCATTTTTACCGTAAACCCATTCATAGGGAGAAAAACCGGTAGTGTTTCTCCAAGTAGTCCTGTAAGCCCATAATGCCTCAGGGAGCCTTTGGGACCAATCCTTTCGGTTGTCCTTTACTGTTTTAGTTAGAATGGCTTTTAAAACTTTGTTTGTGCTTTCCACCTGCCCATTGGCCTGGGGGTGGTATGGTGTGGTCATTCTATGTTGAATATGATATTTGTGAAGAGTAGATTTGAAACCATGAGAATTGAATGGAGGTCCTCCATCAGTAACTAGCTCTCTGGGGATTCCAAATCTAGTGAAAATATCTTCAAACAAGAAGGACAAAACAGCCTCTTCATTGGCTCTAATAAGTGCTTTGGCTTCCACCCACTTAGTCATATAGTCTGTGCAGACTAATATATAGGTTCTTTGATTGGATGGAGGGTTAATGGGTCCTATGAAGTCCAAGGCCCATCTTTCAAATGGTTCAGAAACTACCTGGGGGTTTAGTGGCATTTGGTCTCTATGATTGGGTTGACCCATTCTCTGGCAGCTATCACAAGCCCTTACATACTTCTTTGCATCCTTGAATAATGAGGGCCAATAGTAGCCCATCCTCAGAATTTTATGCGCTGTTCTTTTATCAGCAAAATGGCCTCCGCAAGGACCATCATGACAAGCTTTGAGTATGTCATACACTTCATCTTCTCTAATGCATCTTCGAATCTCCTGATCAAGCCCAGTATAGAAGAGACATCCGCTGATCCAGCTATACCTGGCACTTTGTTGAACAATTCTTCTTTTTTCCCTATATGACAGGTGTGCTGGTAGTTTTCCTGCAACCAAGTAGTTAGCAATATCTGCATACCATGGAGAATGAGCAGAAACTGCAAACAAATATTCGTCAGGAAAACTATCATCCACTGGAATATCATTATCAGTTTTTAACCGTGAAAGAAAATCAGCCACCACATTTTCTTTACCAGGCCGATCTATAATTGTAATATCAAATTCCTGCAATAGTAATAGCCATCTGGTAACTCTAGCATTTGTAACAGATTTGTTCATTAAGTATTTAATAGCCGAATGATCAGTGTGCACAAACATAGGATAACCAGTAATATAGTGTCTGAATTTATTAATGGCATAGATTACTGCAAGGAACTCTTTCTCGGTAACTGTATAGTTAAGCTCAGCAGAGGTCATGTTCTTACTGATAAAGTATATAGCATAAGGAAGATGATTTTCCTCTTGTCCCAGGACTGCTCCAATAGCACTGTCTGAAGCATCAGAGGATATGTGAAATGGAAGATTCCAGTCAGGCCCCCTCAAAATAGGAGCAGTAGACAGTTGATGCTTCAGTTCTTCAAAAGCTTTTTGACAAAGACTATTCCACTTGAATTCAGCATTTTTCATAAGCAATACAAACAATGGAGAAGCTATTTTAGAGAAATCTTTAATAAATCTCCTATAATAACCAGCATGTCCTAAAAAACTTCTCACATCAGTTTGAGTTTTAGGAAAAGAAAGATTCTGAATGACTAATATTTTAGATGGATCTACCTGAATACCTAGAGCTGAAATAAAATGTCCAAGCACTATTCCCTCACTCATCATCATGTGACATTTTTCGGTACTTAAGGAAAGGTGAGCTTGAATACATCTTTCTAGTACTTTCTCAAGGTTTTGTAATCCCTCTTCAAAAGACACACCATAGGGGGTAAAATCATCCATAAATATTTCCATACAGTCATTCAGCATATCTGAGAAAATTCCTATAACAGCTCTTTGAAAGGTTGCTGGTGCATTGCATAATCCAAATGGGAGAACTCTATAGGCGAAAGTTCCCCAAGGACTGGTGAAAGTGGTCTTGTCTTGATCCTGGGGCGCAATTTTTATCTGATTATAACCACTGAATCCATCTAGAAAAGAGAAGAATTTCTTCCCTGCAAGACTGTCCAACACCTGATCAATGAACGGTAAGGGAAAGTGATCCTTTTGGGTAGCTTTGTTTAAAGCTCTATAGTCAACACATACCCTCCATTTCCCATTTTTCTTAGGAACAATTACTAACGGGGAAACCCATTCACTGTCAGATATGGGGTATATAAACCCTGCATTAAGCAATTTTTGAAGTTCTTCTTTAACAATTTCTCGTAAATTAGGATTCATCCGTCTTTGGGGTTGACAAACAGGTCGGCATCCTTCTTTAATGTAAATTCTATGAGTACATAATTCAGAAGAAATACCTTTCATGTCCGTGTAATCCCAGGCAAATGCCTCCTTATATTTGTGTAATAACTTCATTAGCTGCTCTGTTTCAGTGTCTGTTAAATCAGGATTTATGTTTAATGTCTTACCGGGTTCAATCTCAACTGTTACGCTCTTAGATGGGATCGTGTTTAAAGTTTGAGATGAATCTTCAGGTTCAATCTTTTCTTGCATATCAGTTTCAAAAATTGCAGTCAATTGATTGTGTGTTTCAGCAATAATAGAAGAAGGTTCACAAATAAAATTATTGATTATTTCATCTTCTGTATTGTCCTTAAGAGTTAAAGCTTGTCCTATAGTTAGAATCGGCTGAACAGCATTATCATCATAATCCATCCATATAGAATCTTCATTATTAACTACTGGCGTAGCGTGAGGATAAAGAGTTAACTGTTTTGTTTCATAACCATTAGAAATTGTCATTGAACCAGATCTGCAACTTATAAATGCATCAGCTGTGGCCAACCATGGCCTTCCTAGAATTAAGGGATGTCCCCCCAGCTTTGTTTTAGTTTGCAATACAACAAAATCAGCTGGATATTTCCAGGATTCAACTGAAATGAGCAGGTCTTCAACAACCCCTTCTGGTTTAATTGTGGAACGGTCAGCTAACTCTAAGATGGTGGGTGTATCTCTGATTGTGTTATTCAGCTGTAACAATTGTGAAGTTTCCAGAGTCATTATATTAATTGTTGCACCTAAATCTACCAAAACCCGAGGGATTACTGCTTTACCAATCTGAACTGTAACAGTAGGATGGCCAGGATCACCATATTTTACAGGAGGGGTTTTTCTGGACATTAATGCAGACAAGTCTCCCATGACATGTACTGTAAGGGGATCCTTGGTTTTCCTACCCGGTTTCTTCACACAAATATCCCTTAATGTTTTGGCATAAATTGGTACATCTTTTAATGCTTGTAAAAGTGGAATCTTAATATACAAATTTTGCAATTCCCCCATAAAATTAAAAGCAGGCGTTTCAGTTGTTTTGGTTAAAACCAAACGCTCGGGGAATGGAGGTTCTGTTGATTCAGCATTTTTGTTAGAAGGTGGTTGAGCTTCTTTTTGCTTTTCGGTTTCATTTTTATCTGAATCAGTTATATCATCAATAAAAGGCTCTACTACTCTTCCAGATCTCAAATGAATATCATTACATTGCATAGTAGGGGATATAGACTGATTCTGAATTTCAATAACTTGCACAACTTTATTGTTGGGGTTAGGATTTGGTTGCGCGGGTAGTTGGGGTCTCATTTGGTTGTTCGGTGGGGCATTTGATGGCAGAGAGAGTGATTGTTGGAATTGAGGCATCTGATTTGGGTATGGAAGTGATTGATTATTCCAACTTAGGTTCCAAGGATTGAAAGAAGGTGGTTGCTGTGGAGGCCAAGGAGTCCACATTGAAGGATCAACAAAGCGAGGGTTTTGCATTTGCATGGGTGGGAAACTCATTTGATTGAAAAGTGGATATTGCATTTGGTTGAAGGAGGGGTAGCTTGTTTGGCCAAAAGCTGAATGATTATTCCAACGATTAAATGGCATACCAGAATTCGTACCTTGCCCTTTAGGTTGCCATTGTCTTCTTTGAGTTAGCAGGTAGACGGCTTCAGCTTCTTCCTCTGTTGGCTGCATCGCTGCTTTTATCCCCGGTAGAGATGGACATTGCTCTGTCTCATGATCTTTCTCACAAAGGGTGCAAACTGGTACTTTTTCTCTTGGGCACTCCCTTAGTGGATGTTTATCTCTACATTTCGGGCAGTAGACAGCCAGAGTTGCTTCTGCCTCAGCCTGCTTCTTCTTAACCTGCAAAGTGTCAATCTGCGAAGCAAAAGAACTTAGCATTTCGGTTTTAAATTCTTCAAGCAAATTACCTATCTCTGCTCTTGTTGCTCCTCCATTGGCTGATTTCTGTACCCTTGAATAGGTGGAATCTCTTATTCTGTTTCTTGCAGCTCCCCTAGAACATCTTTTAGCAAGTTCACAAATCTCATCATATGATTCTTTAGATATATCTCCCTTAGCAAGCATATTTAACATATTTAAACAATCATCCCTTAACCCTCTAAGTAATATTGTTTTACGAATTTCCTTACTTATATCTGGATGATCTGATCTCTGTATGTTGTATTGCAATCTTTCGATGTAGTCCTCCAAGCTTTCATCCGATTTTTGTGCCATATTGAATAATTCATCCTTCTTCTCTCTTGTCCGGCAGTAGTCCTGATATTTAAGCAGAAATTTTTGTTTCATTTGCTCCCATGTTGTGATTACCTGGCTCCCAAGGCTCATGAACCATCTCAAGGCATTCCCTTTTAAGGTGGCTGGAAACAGTTTCAACTTTTGAGCATTAGTAACATAATCATAGCTTCTGCATAAAATATCAAATTCAAAAAGAAACTCGTCAGGATCCTCAGTAGATAAACCACGAAAGTTAGGTAGAGCAGACAATGGGATATTTTTCATTGTTCCTGCAGGAAGATCACTGATGGGAAATCCCA
The DNA here is from genome assembly GCA_031772625.1 of Pinus tabuliformis. Classification (NCBI taxonomy): domain Eukaryota; kingdom Viridiplantae; phylum Streptophyta; class Pinopsida; order Pinales; family Pinaceae; genus Pinus; species Pinus tabuliformis. The sequence continues at coordinate 379,880,535 of CM062815.1, forward strand.
AAGTAGAAAGAGAATTTTCATCCCTTCTTTCTTCTTCAGGACCTGTACGTCCTCCTCCAAAGAGGAGATTATCATTGTTGTCTTCCATTGTTGGTCCTCCTACTGCACTTTCTCGATCGTCAGAATCCTCTATTGGTTCTTCAATATTTCCTACCGGTCGTCCAGCGCTTTCTACTATTTCCTCGATATGTTCTTCTATTCTGCTACTTTCCTCTGACTCTTCAGCGCTGACTGCTGGTTCTTCTGTATTTTCAGGACCCACAACTTCTTCTGTATGTTCAGGACCCACAACTTCTTCTGTTCTGTAATCTGACTGAGGGGAACGCTGAAATTTTGACTTTCGAGAACTCAGTCTTTGTGATGATTCAGCCTTTGATACGATTTCGTCAATAAACGTTTTTCGTCCTCCCCAACCCTTGCCACCTGCGCGGTTATTTTTCTTCTGGTTTCCTCGTCCTCTCATACAATCTGCACATTAGAAAAAAAAAAATAGATAAATGCTTTTTGAAATCTATAATTACCTTCCCCGGCAACGGCGCCAAAATGTTGGTCACTCTAATTGTTTTCACAATTCGAGCTCCACATAAATTGTCAACCCGAGAAGGTCTTTTTATTCCAAAGGTAATAGCGCACTGGATATGCTCAATTTCAAAAGCAGTTCAATGTTGTAGTAAAAGAAAGTCACACACAATTGTTAAATTCAGCAATCTATCAATTCACAGTCTACTTAATTAAAGCTGAAGTCAATTAACTTATAGCAGACACGATTTCTCTGTTACAGCAAAAGGGAAATAAATGTATAAAGAAAGAAATCATTCAACTATAGCAGGAACAGGACCCTATTCCTTGGTGGGAACTTCAGCACCTGCTGCCTGGCACTAATCACACTACGAAAGAAGTAACCTTAAGAGGTCAAGACCCTATTCCCAGGAACAGGAATCTTCAGCACTTGGCCTCTCTGTTCTAATCACACTGCAAGTAAAAGAAAGCAATCAATGGAGCAAGACCCTATCCCTCTGTACAGGGATCTTCAGCACATGCTCTCATCATCCACTCGTGCAATCAATACATGTAGCGCTAAGAAACAGAGTATCACAAACCATGTAACTAGTGTTTCAGCAACAGAACTTGAATACAATGCAAATACATAAGAAATAAACAACTACAGGAATGAAGGGGTGAATCTTGTGAGGAAGGCGGGCCCTTTCCTTCTCACAAGATTCCCCAAGAGAAAGAATTAGACTAGAATGCTCAAAACAGGTCTTTATTCATCTGTCAAGAAAACTGGTACATACAAAAGAGGAGACTAGCTCCTGTCTCACACAATGCTGTTCTCAAAATTACAGTTCGATCCCCTCTGATGATGATGTCTCCTCTTTTTAAAGAGGAGAAATCATTTACAATTTTACACCAGAGCGAAGATCTCGATTCTGTTCTAAACAAAACTATTCTGTTCTTTCTTAAAAAGAGATACTATTACAACCGAGACAACAGAAATGCTATCTTCAAGATGATTCAGGTAACCGTATCTTCTGGCTGCTGCTATTATCCACAAAAAGTTCTTCCAGAATCGCAAAAACGCATAGCGGGAGTTGCGTGCTTTGACAGTTGTTTCAGCAACTGCGTTAGCTGTTTCAGCAAGGGACCAGCTGTTTCAACAACGGGACCAGCTGTTTCAGCAACGGAGTTGGCTGTTTCAGCAATGAAGTTCAGCTGTTTCAGCAACGACCGCTCGTTCCCGACAAGGCATATATTATCTGCGATCTTTGACTTGTGTTAGCAACAATGCACTTCAATAATTGATAAAATATAAGAGTATTATGGAATTAAATGTAAGACAGATTAATCATATAATAAAGAGAAGGTTTCCATATACCTTAGGATATAGTGAATGAAAAAGACATTGGAGCTTATGGTTTTGAGAGTAAAATGATATGAAAGTATATAACAAAATGGTACATATTGGAGTCCTAACAATGGGCATCTCCAAAATAATCTCCACATGGATTCTATCCTACTCCCTCAATCCAGATTGACAAAAAAGCATGCCCAAGGTCTTGGTCAAACATGGAGTCAAACACGTTACATAGTAGTAGTAGGACTCTTGATATTTCGTAGTTGATTAGGAGTCTAATGGTTTTGTTGAATAAGTTAATGCAGAGTAAGTCAGTTGTAGTTGATCAGGAGTTAAAGAGTTAATGCATATCAGGCTACCTGTAGCTATTCAGAAATATAATAGTCTCATTACAATTCGAACTAAGCCATTTGTAGCATGTATTTCTATAAATAGTTATGATAAGATTCGGATTAAGCCACCCATAACAAGATTTTCTCTTAAACAGTTAGGTTGTTTTTCTATAAATAACAGTTAAATGAGACCGAGAAGTAGTTAGAAGTTAAGGAAGGATTACAAGTTTTTTGTTACATGACTCTGTTCAGAATTCATTTCGTTGATAATACAAACTCTGTTTTGTCAATGGTGATTTAAAAGTGAATATTTAGTTAGCCATTATCTAGCCACATCAGGTGCAGTGGGCCCCTGCACTGAAGGAGAATTTTACTTGTTGTTTTTATTTTAATTTCTACTACTCTTTTTTCTGCAAGTCCATTTTCTCTAGTTCGGTTTCATTTTAGTTTTGTAACCAATAGTGTAAGGGTAGAAATCACAATTGTGCAACTCTTATTATTATGAGATATTATGTGAGAAATGGCTGAATGAACAATCAAGACATGAGAATGCACAGTTGTTTTAGCTTCTTACTGTTTCGATTACTAATTTTAGCATAGAACTGTGAATTAGTTGTATTAATAGATGTTCTCAAAACCATTTCAAAATCATGACAATTCTAACTTAATTGGTTGAATATCTAATACATGTAGTGATTAAGTTTACTCAACATATTGTTAGTTTTACAAATTGTCATCTTTTATTTTATGCTTTTAGGTCATTACTTAGTTGCATCACTTGACATTCCAAAAGATCATTTCAAGGATGTTGATTCTATCATGTTAAAAAATTGAATGGTTGAATGGCTAATGAATACAATTATCGAATTACCCTTTGCATTAGTATTACTTTTGGTTTTAAGAATTGGATCCATGGATTAGAATTAATTGGTAGATTAGAACTAATCAATAGAATAGGACTAATTTGTAAATTACGACTAAAATGTAGATTAAGACTAAATGATAGATAAGCTAGATACTCTATCATTTTCTGATTAGGCCTTAAATAGTAAAGAATGATTCTTGGTCCATTTCTTTATGAGTTTAGACTAACTTAGGAACCTATCCTTTCCTTGAAAACCCATTATATTCTTGTAAATGTCTCATAGGCTGTATATTCTTAGACACCAGAGAATAGAAACCCCCAAAACAAACATAATAATACAAAACAACGAAGAAAGAGAAAAGTTAACTAAGCACATATAGTGCATCACACTTCATAAGTCTACAAACCTTGGTTGATAATGAATGCAAGCAATTTATTATACTAAATTGACTAAACATTTTGGCGCCATTGCTGGGGAAGTGTAATTAGGTAGCCTTATCTCTTACATTCAAAAAAATGATATGCGTAGAGAAAGAGACTCTAGGGGTAGATTCATAGCTAGAGGAAGAGTTTAATTCCTACACCACCTTCTCCACCAAGACTAAGAAGAGATGCACCTCCATATAAATCTCATACCCCTATTCATAGACCTCCTCAAGCTCTAAGGTCAGAAATTCAATCAAGAGGATCTCCTACTTCATCTACTGAGGCAGTCCTAGAGGAGGAAAATCTTGGATCTCCAACAGAAGGAGTAGAATTTTTCACCTCCACAGGGGAACATATTTTAGTTGAAGAATTAAGAATAGCTAGTGAGGAATAAGAAGTAGAACATCTCTCCCACATACCATTAATAGAGGAACTAGAGGAAGAACAATTAACCTTGTAGGTTGAATCTTATGTTGACTTCGAAGAAACTATAATGGTAGTAGAAGGAGAGGATGGAGAATTCACACTGTTTGGAGGAGGAGGAGGTAGAGGAAGAGGTAGAGGAAATAATGGAGAAGGCAAAGGAAATAGGGAAATTGATAATTCTTTTGGATTCCCTATAGTTGATGAACAAACATATGCCACAATGAAAAATATGGGAAATTGATAATTCTTTTGGATTCCCTATAGTTGATGAAAAAACATACGCCACAATGAAAAATATGTCACCTTCTGTCCTCCCAAACTTTCATGGATTAAGAAGTGAAGACCTTAAAACCTTCTTATTTGAAATTGAAGTCATGTTCAAAACTTTTGATTATTTACAAGACTCTCAAAAAGTCAAATTGTTTCCTTCAACGTTGAAAGGAGCTGCTTTAAAGTGGTTCATGGGGTTGGTCACTCAATCCATTAGAACATGGAATGACATGAGGAAAGTGTTTTTGGATAGATATTTGGATTATTTCATGCCTATCAATCACAAGGATGAAGTGTTCAAAATGATGAAAAAAGAGGATGAAAATTTAGAGGATTTAATTGAGAGATTCATCTATAACTTAAAAAGAGCAAAGTTTGATAACTTAGATGAAGATACCTTAAAATCGCTTCTATTAAAAGTCATTAGACATGAGTGGATATATATCCTTAACATGATGGGGAAGTGAGATATCTCTCAACTCCCATTAAGTGACATAGGAGAATTATGCGTTCATCTCTCACGAGGAAAATCCAAAACTGGGAAAGGTCCAAGAGATCCTTCTCTTGTTAGGGTGAATAAATCTACAACTAGAGTAGGGAAAAAATTGGAAGCATGCTTGATGAATTTAAAATAGATATTCTAGGGAGCCTTAGCGAACAGATAGACACCCTTAAGTTACAAAACAAGAAGAAAATTGAAATTGATGTTGTGGCTATTTTCTATCCCAAATGTAGAAAGAAGCACGGTTTAAGAGAATGCCCTTTTATATGCAAAAGTCATAGAGATTTGTGTGATTTGTTCATAAAATCATGAGACCAAAAGATTTCCTTTAATCCCTGGTCTTAATGTTGTTTTTCAAGAAGAAACAATTTCAAATCCAACATAGTCTATTTGCTTTGTCTCTAGAAGACCTTGGCAAGGGAAGAAAAATCAGGGTTTTAACAACCAAATGTATATGCAACCCCCTCCAAATTGGAATTCTTGGCAACAACCTTGGCCTCAATCTCAGTCTCAAACTCAACCTTGGGCACAAGAAATGTAGAATCCTTATGGAATATTCTCTCCATACTATCAATATCCTCCATCATATCCAAACTATCCTCCCCAACAAATTCCTCAACTAAATCAACAACCCCAACTTCAAAACCAAAACCCTAAACTTTCAATGCCATTTCCACAGAGACCAAATCAGTTACCTTCCCAACCATTACCTAACCCCAATAATAAAAATCCTCAGAATACCTACATGGTATAAGGACATCAATTTCCAACTTACATGATCACTCCATTAGATCTCAATGATGTCTAATTGAGATCTGGTAGGATATTGGAAAAGGAGAAAGCTTATGTGGTTATTCAAGAACAAGACAATTCTGAGGAAGATTCTCTACAGGAAAATAAATTTTTTGAAGAAACATCTCCTCAAAACTAGAACACTGAAAATGAAAAACAGAAAGAACCAATAAACTCTATCATAGAGAAACAACAAGTATCTACTTCTATGCCTCCTTTTCCAGAAAGATTACAAGCTAATAGAGGGGTAGAAAAGCATATTATGTTGCCCAATTATGATTTTCTAGATGAATTGAAAAATTTCTGTATCAAAATCCCTTTGTTACAAGACATTAAGGAAATTCCAATTCTATCTAAAACAAAAAAAAAAGAGTTTAGCATAAAGAAACCAGGAAGAAAAACAAAAGAAGTAAAAGGAATCCACCTTGTCGAATTGAGGCTTCTGTGATCCATATCAATTTATGAGAGATTCTTCAACGTAAATCACATATAATATCATTTGTCGATGCGTTTCGAACCAACTAGTGTGGTTCATCGTCAGGACAAGTTGAAGAAATAGATCTAGCTATGCAATTTAAAGAGTATGAGCAGAGACCCCCAACGGCTATCTTATCCAACGGATAATATTGACTATGGGACCAGAGTTAAAAAGTCAAAATAATATAGATTTAACTCTGGTCCCATAGTCAATATTAGTTGTTGGATAAGATAGCCATTGGGGGTCTCTGCTCATACTATTTAAATTGCATAGCTAGATCTATTTCTTCAACTTGTCCTGACGATGAACCACACTAGTTGGTTTGAAACGCATCGACAAATGATATTCTATGTGATTTACGTTGAAGAATCTCTCATAAAAAGGAATCCACCTAGCAGGAAAAATAACAGACATAATGATGGGAAAATTTGCCATACAAAAATATGTAGATCTGGGAAGTCTGGTTGTAAAACACATATCAATGGAGTTGAAATTCCAAATACAATAATTACCATAGGATCAGCAATAAACATGATGAGAAAACAAACCATGGAACAACGCAAACTTCCCAACATTCTTTATACACCTACATTACTACAATTGGTAGATAGATCTGTAATCAAACCAGATGGTGTGTTAAAATATATTTCAGTTTCCTTAGACTCTTAGGAGTATCCTGTTGATTTTATGATCCTAGCCCCAAAGAGAAATCTATGAGGACATCCATTTATACGAGGAACACCTTGGCTAGCCACAACTGATGCATTCATTAGCTATAGATCTAGTGATATGTATCTCTCTGATGATAATTCAACTAAGAAATTCACTTTATATCCTCTAGCAAAAACAATCACAGTGATAGATGAAAAAGAATGGATTGATGATGCAAATGATATTCAACCTCTCTTCGTTATTTCAACCATTAGTGAAGATAGTCAAATCTTGAATACAATGGAAAATTTTGAATCATCCCCACAATATGAACATGATCAGTTTCAAGAAAGATCTAATATTGAATATTTTTCATCTAGGAAGATGTCTCTTTATTCTATGGAAGAATTTGGTAGCTCTACAGTTGAAATATTTCCAGGGAAAGCATTGAACATAAACAATAACTTGGAAAAATTACAACAGGAAACGCTGATCAAAACTTTACAACAACATTCTTTTACATATGCACGGGAATACAACGACATGAAAGGAATTAGTCCTAAGACTTGTATACATCACATCAACATTGAGGAAAATTGTAAACCTATCAGACAACATCAAAGAAGGATGAATCAAAATCTTAGGGAAATTGTGAAAGAAGAGTTGCAAAAATTGCTGAATGTAAATTTCATCTACCCAATTTCAGATAGCCAGTGGGCTTGTCCTCTAGTGATTGTGGCTAAAAAGAATAGTAAATGGATAATATGTATTGATTATCGAGAATTGAATAAATCTACCTCAAAGATCATTTTACTTTCCCCTTTATAGATCAAGTGTTAGATACATTAGTGTAGATTTTAACCCCATATAGGAATTACCTAGATACGAATTCTAAAACACAAAAAATAAACAATGTGAGAGCATAACACATAAAAAATACACAGATATTTTCCCCTGGATCCCAAAACCAGGACTACCAACTTGATTTTCATTATATTCCTTTCAATCTTACAATACATATTTATACATGTCGAAGCATCCAATACCATGGACTGAAAACCATTGCTTCAAAAACCATGGAATGAAAACCATCGCGTCCAAAAGCATGTGAGAAAAATTATGCACAAAACCATAGGTAGATCCACCCAACCTAATATAGGGTCCAAAAACAAAATTTTTGGGGGAACTGCCCCAAACCCCATAGAGTGGGGTTACCTGCACCACTCAAACCCCTGTGAGCCCCCCCCTCGCTATGCAATCGACGCAACGAAGGGGGGATCTACCCCCCTTCTAACCCCCCAATTAACTACATGGGCTAGTTGTGGAAAGAATATAACACAACCCAACATTCTCCCACTTGTTTTTTTCTTTCCATAGGGGTCCACAAGAGAGCTTAGTCATTTATCCAACTCTGCAATGACCATTGTTTCTCTACACCAAGAGAACTTCTCAGAGATGATAGATTTTGTCAATGCATCTACAGTATTCTTCAAAGTGTCCACCTTTACCAACAACACCTTTTTGTCTTCTATCATATCCCTCACAAAGTGATACTGAACATCAATATGCTTTGTCTTTGAATGATATGCAGGGTTCTTTTCCAAGAAAATAGCACTTTGGTTGTCACATTCCATCCTTATAGCTCCCTACACCAACCTCATACCTAACACAATCTCCACAACCAAACTATTTCCTTGCTTGCATGAGTGGCTGCCATGTATTCTACCTCTGTAGTTGATAGTTCCACTACATATTATTTCTTAGTCATCCAAATGACTACACCTCCAAAAAGGTTAAACACATACCCACTTGTAGATCTTCTCTGATCCAGATCTCTAGCCCAGTCTGCATCAACAAAGCCATGAATATCCAACACTTTGTCCAACCCTGGTCTTCTTTGGTAGCACAAACCATAATCACTAGTGCCATGTAAATACCTGAAAACTCTCTTCATCGAAGTCTAGTGATCCTTCCCTAGTTTTGGCATAAACCTGCTCAACACTCCCACTACATGTGAAATGTCTGGTCTAGTACAGAACATTACATACATCAGGCTATTGATTGCACTTCAATATGGAACACGAGACATGTCCTCTTCCTCCTCTTGTGTCTTGGGACATTGTTAAGCAGATAACTTCACACCTACAGGAATAGGAAACTTCATCGGTTTACTATCCTGCATATTAAACCTCTGCGGTATTGTCTTGACATACTTCCTCTGGTTTAACTAGAGCTTCCTCTTTGCCCGATCTCTTTTAATTTCCATGCCCAAAATATAGTTTGCAGCACCACGATATTTCATGTTGAATTTGGAGGACAATTGGGTCTTCAAATCTTGGATAATTTCTTTGTCATTTCCAACCAGCAACATATCATCTACATACAAGACTAGATAAGTAACATGGTCACCGATTAATTTAAAATACAAATAGTGATCTGCTTTGCTTCTGGTGAAGCCAAGTCCCCGTATAAATGTATCAAATTTTTTATACCACATCTTTGGTGACTATTTTAACCCATACAAAGACTTCTTTAACTTGCATACCAATTCTTTCTTACCCTTCACCGCAAAGCCTTCAAGTTTCTTCATGTAGATTTCCTCTTCCAGACCCCCGTGAAGAAATCTTGTCTTCACACCCATCTGTTCTAACTCAAAATCAAAAGCAGTAGCAATAGATAAAAATAATCTAATAGAAGTTACCTTGGAAATAGGAGAAAAAATATAATGAAAATCAATTCCCGACACCTAGCAATAACCTTTTGCTACCAATCGAGATTTGTATTTCTCCACCTTAGCATTTGTCTTCTTCTTGAACACCCATTTGCTGCCAATGGGTTTCCTTCCAGCCGGCAACTCCACTAGATCCCAAGCCTCATTTTTGTGAAAAGATGCCATTTCATCAACCATGGCCTCTTTTCAGAGTTTTCCATCATCTGAATCTACTGCTTCCTTCACAGTTCTGGGATCATCATCAGTAATGGATAAAGAAAAATTTGAACAAAAAGAAGATGGACTATAAATTTATGGCTATCTTCTTTCTCGAACTGATCTTCTCACACCCAGAATTTGTGGCTCTTCATCTTCTGAATCCTCCTCTCCTATAGAGTATGATTCTTCGTCCTTTAGCTCAAACTCTATCTTCTCAGTTTCATTTGGTTGGACTTCATGTTTAATAACATCTTTCACTTGTATGAACATGACATCTCGGCTACACACAACCTTCCTTGTTACTGGGTTCCAAAGCTTATAACTCTTTAAACCATTCTTATACCCAACAAAGATGCACTTTTCAGATTTACTATCCAACTTGGTTCTTTTCTCCTTTGGAACATGTACATATGCATTACATCTAAATACCCTCATATGTGAAAGAGAGGGTTTCTTACCAGTCCATACCTCTTATGGAGTCTTATCCTCCAATGCTGATGAAGGTGATCTGTTGACTAGGTAACATGTTGTCCCCATCACCTCTACCAAGAATTCTTGTCCTATGCCTGCACCACTGAGCATGCTTCTTGCCCTTTCTATCAATGTCTTGTTCATTCTTTCTACAACTCCATTTTGCTGAGGTTTATATGGTGTAGTATTCTGCCATGCTATACCACACTTCTTACATAATTCTTCAAATTCCTTACTACAAAATTCTCCACCATTATCTGTCCTCAGCACCTTTATCTTCTTCTCTGTTTGGATTTCCACCAGAGCCTTAAATTCCTTAAACCTGTCAAAGACTTTAGATTTCTTCTTAACGAAATATATCCATGTATTCCTTGAGAAGTCATATATAAATGATATATAGTACATAGACTTACCTAGTGATGGAACCTTCACAAGTCCAAACAGATCACTGTGCACAAGTTCTAATATCTATTTCACCCTCTTACCACCAGAGGGGGAACTCACCCAATTCTTCTTCCCATATACACAATTTTCATAGAATTCAAAAACCAGAGAGCTATTACTCATACCTTCTACCATACCTTTACCATGAAGTATTCGAAGGCCCTTCTCTCCATTATGTCCAAGCCTTTGATGCCACGTCATGGTCTTCTCTCCAGAGAGCACTAGAGTTTCTGCACCACTTTTAGGAACCACAAAACTGTTGCGCCTATCAATAACAGTGCTACCATGCAGCCTGTATAGAGTTCTAATCAAACTTCTCGCATCAATATCAGTGCTCCCTGAACTATTTTGCAGGTATCCTTCTCAAACACTATTTTTACACCTGTATCATCTAGCTTGCTTATGGAAATTAGATTTCTGGCCAATGGTGAAATATGTAGAACACCCGGAAGTGTTCTAACCCTTCCACCTTGCAACTTCAACTTTACTTTTCCACGACCAACAATTCTAGCCTTCCTGTCATTCCCCAAGAACACATCACCACCATCATATTTCTCATACTCACAGAACCACTCTCTATGTGGAGTGAAGTGAAAGGATGCACCTTAGTCAGTCAACCATGTCTCATGATCTACATGTGTACTTGAAGAAGCCAATTACACATCCCCGCCTTCATCTGAGGTGCTTTTCACCTCTGTAAAAGGAGCATCATCAGATCCCTTTCCATTGTCAGGAGCTTTAGGTTTATAATCCCTTTTGTAGAGCCCTTCATTTTCGCATTTCCAACACACCACCGTTACAGGTTTTCCTGGAGATTTAGATCTCCCACTCGATGACTTATTTTTGTTTCTATTCTAGTACCATCCTCATAAAGACAAGACATCACCATTCTGGCTCTCCATATTTTTCCATCTCATCTCCTCCGTCAACAAGGATGAGACTATTTCATCAAACTGCAAGGTAGTTGCATTGCTACCTATTGCAATAACTAGACTATCCCATGAATCCAGTAGAGAACACAAAAAGCTAATGCAATTATCTTCATCTAAAATTTTAATATCAACAGATAATAACTGACTTACCACAGTATTAAATGGTTCATATACTCTATCACCGAGTCTCCATCTCTCATCCTCAGGTTATATAGCTTTTTCCATACGAATAGTTTATTCACCAGAGACTTAGATTGGTACAAAGTACCTAACTTTTCCCACAAAGCCTTCATCGTAGCTTCCCCTGATACATTTAACAATGTTCAATCTCAGACACACAATTGTACTGTGCTCCTTGCCTTCCGATCCATCTTCTCCCAGTCTTCATCGGACACTCTTGTTGGTTTAGTACCCGGATCTACCATGATCTACTGATCTTTATCCACCAACAGATCCTCCATGTTAAGTTTCCACAACTCAAAACTATGACCATTAAATTTCTCGATCTCTATCTTTCCACTGCTCACCATCTTCTTTCACCACTAGAATCGATCCCGCAGATCTCTCACTGAATAGGGTCTACCACAGGCTTGGGTGAACCCATCAACAACAAAGGCGTCGCCTTGAAGCCAAAACAACTCCTTTACTAAATTTAGGTTTTTATCCCATACATAAATTACCTGCATAAAAATTCTAAAACACAAAAAATAGATAATGCGAGATCATAACACATAAAAAACATATACATAGAGAGTTTCCCCTAGATCCCAAAAACGAGACTACCAGCTTGATTTTTTATTATATTCCTTTCAATGTTAAAATACATATTTATATATGCCGAAGAATCCAAACCATGGACTAAAAACCATCGTATCCGAAACCATGGATTGAAAGCCATCGCGTCCAAAACCATGTACAAAAATCATGCACAAAACCATAGCTAGGTCTGTCCAAACTAATATAGGGTCCAAAAACAAAATTTTCTAGGGCATTACCCTAGACCCCATAGAGTGGGGTTACCTAAACCCCTCAAAGTCCCTGTGACCCCCCCCCCCCCCCCCCCGATACGCAATCAACGCAACAAAGGGGGGGCTATGCCCCCCTTCTAACCCCCCAGTTAATTGCGTGGGCTAGTCTTGGGAAGAATATAACACAACCCAAAAATTAGCAGGTAAAAAGTACTTCTCATTCTTGGATGGTTTTAGTGGTTACAATCATATTCAGGTAGCACCTGAAGATCAAGATAAAACCACATTAACCTGCCCATCAGGAAGTTATGCCTACCAAGTACTCCCTTTTGGATTATGCAATGCACCTGCAACATTTCAAAGAGAAATACTAGGAATTTTTTCTAATCTAATACATGACTGTCTAGAGGTATATATGCATGACTTTACAGTTTATGCGAATGCATTTGAGGAAGCATCAGAAAATTTGGAAAAAGTTTTTAAAATATGTAAGGAAGCAAACCTTTCAGTAAGCCATGAAAAATGTTTTATGATGTTTACAAAAGGGATTGTTTTAGGAAATCACATTTCAGGAGATGGGATTAAAGTTCATAAATGTAAATTTTAAGTTATCTCTAAGTTATCAATTCCAAGTTTTCAAAAGGATGTTAGAAGGTTTCTAGGATTCATAGGATATTATAGAAGATTTATAGAAAATTTCACTAGACTAGCATGACCACTCTTCCAATTTCTCACCAAGGATTGTGAATTCAAATGGAATCCTGATTTCCAGTTGGCATTTGAGACCTTGAAAGAAAAAATTTCTGAAGAACCCATCTTAAGATAACTACCTTTTCATATTTCAACAGATGCTTCAGATACAACTATGGGAGTTGTATTAGGACAAAAAGATTTATTCCCTTATTTTATCTACTACACAAGCAAGAATTTGACTCCCACTGAGTTAAATTACACTATAACTAAAAAGGAATTCTTAGCTGTTGTTCATGCTATCAACAAGTTCAAACATTATATAACAGGCTATGAAACCTTTGTTCATACAGATCACTCTCCAGTTAGATACATAATGAATAAACTGATTACTAATGGCAGAGTCACAAGATGGTTATTAATCATGCAAGAGTTCAACATTATTGTGTTAGATAGACCTAGAAAACAAAATACAATCGCTGATTTCTTGTATAGAATTCAAAATATCAAAGATAACACTCTAGTTGAAGATAAATTCCCCGATGAATATCTTTTTGCAGTAACTACTCAAACTCCTTGGTTTGCAGATATTGCTAACTATTTAGTCATGAGAAAATTACCTTCACATCTATTTCCTAAGGAGGAAATAAAAATCATTCAAGAAAGTGTAAATTACTCATGGATTTCTAATGAATTGTATAAAACAGGTCCAGATCTCTTGATAAGGAGATGTGTTCGAGAAGATGAAATTCCTGAAATTCTTAATGCATGCCATGATGAACCTTCTGATGGACACTTTGCTAACAAAAGGACAACCTATAAAATCCTTCAGTTAGGATATTATTGGCCCTCTATCTTCAGAGATGCCAAAGAGTATGTCAAAAGGTGTGACAGTTGTTAAAGGGTAGGGAAACTTGCTCCTTCAAATGAAATGCCACTACAAAATCGGGTACTCATTGAAACCTTTGAAAAATGGGACTTGGATTTTGTTGGACCAATTAATCCTCCATCTAAACAAAAGAAGTATATTTTGGTATGCATCGATTATGTCACTAAATGGGTAGAAGCTAAAGCATTACCTTTTGCTAATAAGAAATTTGTAGTTAATTTTCCTTTTGAGGACATCTTCACTTGTTTTGGTGTTCCAAGAGAAATAATGATAGATCAATGATCTCAATTTACACCTAAAATGGTGGAAAGACTTGTAGAAGAATACGAGATAAAACCTAGGAAGTGTACTCCTTACCATCCACAAGAAAATGATCAAGTTGAATGTACCAATAAGGTGATAGAAGGAATTCTCACTAAGACTGTACATCTACATAGAAGAGATTGGGTAGAAAGGCTTCCTGAAGCCTTATGGGCCTATAGAACTACATGGATGAACACAATAGGACATACTCCCTATGAGCTTGTTTATGGGAGGCAAGTCCCGTTCTCTAATGATCAATGGCTAGTGACTTTCGATAGTAATATAAAGGCAGACCCGATGGAGTTTAGGGTAGAATCGATAATGTTTGAAGTCCGAAACAAGGCAGTTTGGTGGATTTTACAGAATTTTCTGTGTATTTCTCTGTGTAAACATAGAAACGATATTTTTGGGCATTCCAACGTGCTAGTGGTCCTTTCTGTTTCATAACAGGTGGCCACCATATCTAAATATGTTACACCATGATTGGTTAACGTTTAGAGGGGATTTGAGTAGAAAGAGGCCGGGAGTCATAGAACCAAAAGGGAAAATGAATAGAGAAGTGTGAATAGGCTTAAAATATAGTTAGTGGCAGAGAGAGGGACATGCATTGCTGAGACAGAGAGCGAGAGGGAGAGTCTATGTACTTAGAAAGACTTGAGGGATTCAAGAAAAACCCTGTTGTTTTCTCCTGTTGTGTTGAGACTTAATTTGTGCTCACATTTGTAAAACTATGCTCTTGAGGAAATAATAGGGAGGTCACCACTGAAATCTAAACTAGGAGATGTAGCCCAAGAGTTTTGGGTGAACTCCTTGATTATATGCTGAGTTATGTGTGTGTGTCTATTATGTTTCTCTAACTCCTGATTGTCTACATTATTCAGAATATTTTCTATCAATTGCACTAAGTAATATAGGAAAATCCTACACATGAGTCTATAATACCTTAATATTAATCTAAGATATCATTTTTAAATCAATTGGTATCAGAGCTTTTGGTTTTTGGTTTTGTTAAGGTTTGACAAGATTGTCCTAGATTTTTGAATGCTAACTAGGTCAAAGCTCAAACTAGGAGAAGGAGAACATGTTAGGGCTAATCCAGAGATTGGAAGACTCTATTCTATGAGGAGAATGGTAGGACAAACCCCATTGGAATCAGAATTTTAGTTCATGAATAGTTTTATGGCGATGAAAGCCATGGTGGAAGAGATGTATCGAGAATTCCAGAAGGGTCGAGGAGAAAGCACTTCAACACCCAAACGAGACAAAGGATCATAGGAACCTTCTCTATATGCCCCTCCAGTGGGGAGAGGGAAAGGGGAAAAGCCTCCTCTATCATCTCCTCCACCATCACCTTCATCTTCCTCATCTCCTAGCTCTGATAAGAAAAAGAAGAAAACTTCTTTGATTAAATTAGATGTGAAATTTGATTTGCCAATTTATGATGGAGAACTAAATGTAGAAAAGCTAGATAACTAGATTAGATAGATTGATGTATATTGCAGGGTGAAAAACATCGATTCATAAAGAAGAAAGATTCAGCGTGCTAGCCTACACCTTGAAGGAACTGCACTAGTGTGGTAAGAAGGCAAGACACAAGCTGATCTGAAGAGACATGGTAAAATTCTTTCTACCTGGAATGAATTTGTTTCCGCCATCAAAAAAAAAATTCTATCCTCTAGCCTATATGTAGCAAGCAATGATGACTT
This sequence comes from Pinus tabuliformis, assembly GCA_031772625.1. NCBI lineage: Eukaryota > Viridiplantae > Streptophyta > Pinopsida > Pinales > Pinaceae > Pinus > Pinus tabuliformis. The sequence goes on from CM062815.1 coordinate 379,896,464, forward strand.
TGCAAACTCTTCACCAATTAAAGGGCCAAAGTGTACAAAGTTATACCCAGGAATTTATAAAAAGAGTTTTAACTCTAGGCATATCTCTAAGCTCACCTGAAACTTTGTTGAAGTATATAGGTGGTCTGCATAGCTATTTGAAGCAACCATTCTCATGTTTAATCCCACTAGCCTAGATGATGTATTAGTTTAGGCTACACATCTAGAAGCTAGAGGTAAGAATGTGAACCCAAAGGTTGGCCGATCATCAAAACCCTTTGCAATCAAGAACAAGGAAAAGAAGAAGTTGAGATGGAAGGAGAGGAAGACAAAAATTGTACAAAAATACAAACCTTCATGCACTCATTTCAAGAAGGATGGACACGATGATGCACACTGCTGGTCTTTGCATCTGGAGTTGAAACCTAAGAAGTTCGATGGTAAGAAGAAGAAGATTGCTGCTACTATTCAGAAAGACTTGGGGTCTGACTCAGGTGATGAAACAATTGTCACAACCACAGGTATAAAAGGTAAAAATTCTGAAGCATCTATTGATAATGAAGATAATGAGAGGAAAAGGCATGAGCTTTTTCATATTAGAGTTATTTCGAAGCACCAAGAGATTGATAATTTATTTGATAGTGGATCACAAGTAAACTTGATTTCTGAAACAACTGTAAAGAAGTTGGCATTACTATCAACAGATCACAAGAAGCCATATCCATCAGGTTGGGTATGTGATAAAGCAAAGCTACAAGTGACAAGACAATGTAAACTTAGGTTTGCTATTGGGTCAACATTTGTAGATGAGGTTGAGTTAGATATAGTTCCCTTGGATATATGTGGTATTGTTTTATGAAGTCCTTACTTATATGATAGAAAATCCATTTTCTATAGAGTTGAAAATAAGTATCAACTCACTAAAGATGGAATAGAATATATTGTAAGAGCTCATAAACTCAAAAATAACTATTCTCTCATAAACTCAGGGATAGATGAAAATAATTGTAAATTCATGCAAGCAATTTTTACTAATGGTTGTAAAGGAAAAGAAACCTGATAAAACCAATGTATTTGAGGGTCGTGATGCTAAATAGAAAGTTGATTTAGTTAAAGTTGTTTCAGAATATGATATCCTATTTTAAGAGCCTAAAGGTCTGTCACCCAAAAGGGAAATAGCATATGATATTCATTTGCAGTAAGATGCTCCATTACCTAACATCGGAATGTACAGGTTATCCACTTTAGAGAATGCAGAGATCAAGAAGAAGGTACAGGAGTTGCTCGATAAAGGGTTCATAAGACCAAGCACATCACTATGTGGATCTCCAATCATACTGGTGAAAACGAAAGATGGTTCATGGAGGATGTGCATTGATTATAGAGCATTGAATAAAATAACGATCAAGAATCTTTATCCTCTTCCTTACATTGATGATCTATTAGATCAGTTGAAAGAAGCAGTTTGCTTTTCCAAGTTAGATTTACATAGTGGCTATCATCAAGTTAGAGTTGCAGAACAAGATGCATGGAAGACTGCTTTCAAGACAAACCAAGGGCTGTATGAATGGCTAGTCATGCCTTTTGGCTTAACTAATGCTCTTGCCACTTTCATGAGAGCTATGAATGATGTACTCAGACCTTTTATTGATGATTTTGTAATTATATATTTAGATGAAATTCTTGATTTCAGTAAAACATGGGAAGAACATTTGTAGCATGTAAAGCAGACTTTAGCTATTTTTGAAAAAAGAAAATCTCTATGTGAAGTTGTCAAAATGTGAATTTGGAAAAAAAACTTTAAATTATTTGGGTCATATTGTAGTGGGTGGTGAATTGAAGATAGATCCCTCTAAGGTTGAAGTCATTGTGAATTGGCCAGTGACTATGCCATGGGAGCAATGCTGATTCAACATGGTAAACCCATATGCTATCATTCTGAGACATTTAATTTTGCAGTAGTTTATTATCCCACATATGATAAAGAATTGTATTCATTAGTGAAGAGTGTGAAAAAGCAGAAACATTACCTAATGGGCAAAGAAACAATTATACATACAAATCATCGACCACTTCAATATTTGCACTCACAAACTAAATTGCGGCAATCAAGACATTATAGGTGGATGGGTTTCCTAGAACAATTTCATCTTGTCATGAGATATAATAAAGGCACACACAATAAGGTTGCAGATATGCTATCAAGACCAATCATAAATGCATCTACTATACTTAAGCATAACTCAGTACTACGTGAAATCTACATTGAACAATATGCTCAAGATGTAGATTTTAAAGATGTATATGAAACTTTAAGTCATGGCAAACAAGTAGAAGAATTGGATTATTATGTTATGGACCAACTTTTTTATCATTTTGGAAATTTATGCATTCCACAAACTGAAAGAGTTAACATAATCCGAGAAGCACATACCCCTCTTATATCAGGTCATTTTGGTGTAAGTAAAATAGCTGCATAGCTACAAAGGTTCTGTTATTGGCCAAGAATGCATGAAACAATTTCTAGATATATTAAAGGGTGTACCATGTGTACTAAAATCAAGTCCAGTAATAGAAAATTTGGCTTGTACACCCAACTTCCAGTTCCTCTCGTCCTTGTGAAAGTGTTTCCATAGACTTTGTTGGGGGAAAGCCAAAATCTAGAAAAGCTCATCATTATTTGTATGTTATTGTGGATAGGTTCAACAAAATATGTATTTTGATACCTTGTAACAAGCAGGTTACAGCTAAACAAACAACGAATTTGTTCATTTAGCATGTATGGGTTCATTTTGGGTTACCCACTTCTATTGTATCTGGTTGAGATTCCCGATTTGTTGGGAAGTTTTGGTCAAGTTTGTGGGAATTGATGGACATCAGATTGAATAAGCACACAACATTTCATCCACAAATAGAGGTGGTCAACAAGACAATGATCCAGTTTCTTAGAGGCTATTGCAGCAAGCATCCCAAACTTTGGGATGAACATTTGTGTTATGTGCAACATGCTTACAACCGTGCCAAGCACTCTTCTACTAAAGGATCTCCTTTTGAGACTTGTTTTGGTTTTATACCAAAGTCTCCCTTGGCGTTTGTCTTTAGTAAAGACATAGCACTTGATGGACACAGTGATGTGGACAAAGAAACCAATTTCATTGAACAGATCGAAGAAATTCACCAGGCAGTGCAGGAATAGCTAGAAAGAAGTCAGGCCAAGTACAAGGCAAGGCATGACAAGCATCAAATTGAGCATAGCTTCCAAGTTGGAGAGCAAGTCTGGCTATACATCAGCAAAGACAGAATGCAAGGTGAAGGTAAGAAGTCGAAACCAATAAGGTGTTGGCCTTTCAAGATACTTAAGAAAATTGGTGAAAAATATTTTTACCTTGATTTGACAGCTTATATGCATATCTATTAAATCGTTAATGTAGAGTACCTGAGACTGTATGAACCTTCATTGATTGAAGATCCCGAAGGAAAAGTCAGTTGCCCTCTATTGATGATCTATTGCCTGAATATATCAATGACTTGCAGGAAGACATAGTTTTGGATAGGAAGGTGAGAACTACATGCAGAGGGGATATTGAGTACTTGAGGATTGGACAGGAAGGTGAGAACTACATGCAGAGGGGATATTGATTACTTGAGGATTGGACATAAAGGTTCAAAACCAAGCAATACATGATGGATAGAGATTTGAAAAGTGAGGAAGTTGTATCCTCACTTGATCAATGCTTAAAAACCAACTTTTGGTGGTCCAAAAGTTTCTCAGTGGGAAGGCACGATCCAAAATGAATCCTAAAAACCCTCTAAGTCTTAACTACTTAAGGACTATCACTAGGGATGAACCTTTAAGAATGGTGGAAAACACTATCAGATGATAAAAACACGCAAAAGTGGTGAAATCAGGGCCTATCACAGGCTAAAACAACAATGCACGAAAGCCGCTGGATCTGGCCGATCAACGGTCTAGATCTAATTAGCATATCATAGTTGGAGGCAGCAAGCGAAGTCAATCGGAGGAGGTCTTGTGGGAATCATGATAGTGATCAGCGCAATTAAATGAGAGCCCTTGATCAAGCATGCGGATCAACGACCCATATTTACCTACACTATCACATTGCTAATATACGTACAAAAGAACTTACCCACTGTTTGAAGGATTGGAGATATGCAATTGCGATATATCACATCACAACTTCGCATCACAACTATGTAAGGGGTGATGCCAACAGGCCAATGACCATGTGATAGTAATGCACCGATAGCCGATAAGGCCAATTGGTGCAATCGACAATCAGAAGTCAAAAGGGATATGCAACATGTGATATGGCTAGACCCGAAAGGGTTTATGAATGTGATACGATAATATTTGAAGTCTGTTATGAAGCCATTTTGTCAAGTTTTCTGTCTATTTGGTGGTTTCTTGCTATAAACCCAAATATGAAGGATGCCACGACTAGCAACCTGTGATAGCGATAAAAAGGCGAACCCAATGGAGTTTAGGGCAGAATCAATAATGTTTGAAGTCCGATAAAAGGAAGTTTGGGGATTTTACAAGGTTTTCTGTGTATTTCTCTATGTAAATAGAGAAACGATATTTTTAGGGATTTCAACGTGCCAGTGGTACTTTCCGTCTCATAACAGATGGCCACCATACCTGAAGATGTTACACCATGATTGGTTAATGCTCAGAGGGGATTTGAGCGGACAGAGGCCAGGAGCCAGAGAACTGAAAGGGAAAACAAATAGACAAGCACCAATAGGCCTAAAAGCCAGTCAGTGGAAGACACAGGGACATGCAGTGTTGAGATAGAGAGAAAACAAAGACAGAGAGTGAGGGAGAGTTTGTGTACTCAAAAAGACTTGAGGGATCCATGAAAAGCCCTATTATTTGTTCCTGTTGTGTTGAGACTCAATTTGAGCTCACATTTGTAATGACTCTGTCCTTGAAGACATAATAGAGAGGTCACCACTAAAAGCTGGACCAGGAGACGTAGCCCAAGATTTTTGGGTGAACTCCTTGATTATATGTTGTGTTATGTGTGTGTGTCTATTAAGTTTCTCTAACTGCTGATTGTCTATATTATTTGTAATCTTTTCGATCTATTGCACTAAGTAATATAGGAAAATCTTGCACATGAGTCTGTAATACCTTAACATTAATCTAAGATCTCATTTTCAAATTAGAACCTTCAATATGGTAGTCCAATTGGGACTAGATTTATCATAAGAACAAAAAAATATATTGGAGAAACTCAATGAGCTTAATAAAATTAGGCAAGATACAATTCAAAGAACTAGTTTGGTCCAAGAGCAAAGGGATAAATGGCATGATAAGTATATTAAGGAGAAGAAGTTTCAAGCAAGAGATTGGGCACTTTTATTTGATTCAAAATTCAAATATTTTCAAGGGAAGCTTCACACGCATTGGCTTGGGCCATATGAGATTGAAGAAGTATTTGACAATGGAGCAGTGAGAATAAGGACAATAGATGAGAAAAAGGTACCTCTTCTTGTAAATGGTCATTGGTTAAATATATATCATAAGCCAATTTCAAGGGAGGATTTTGTCAGAATTTTCAAAGATAACACTGAGATTAAGTTGGTGAAGAAGAATTATTCTTCTCCACTAACCTAACTTTCCTATATATATATATATATATATATATATATATATATATATATATATATATATATATAATGTATAAGTTTTAAAACCAATTGTTCATTGGCTTACTTATACAAGAAATACAAGGTGAAAATCAGAGATTTCTGGCATCTTATATTTCCTATTTCTCTTTCTGTAATAAGTAGTGGCATAAATCTACATTCATTTGCAGTGCCTAATCTGCAAATTCATTTAATTTCATTTCATCTCACTTCCCTTTCGTTCTATTTTACTGTTATACTCCATTTTCCTTTCATTACACTCCATTTTCATTTCACATCCATGTTCCATAGCCATATTTTATCTCTGTTATGTTCTGTAGCTAACTCCATTTTGTAGCTAGTTTGATTCTGTAGCCATAACTCCATTCCGCAACTCTGTTCCAAATAAATGCTGATTGCAAGGAATTGAAGAATATTTTTTATGAAGATTGATATGCTAAGAAGGGGATCTACATATCAACATAAAAAAAAAAACAACAAACAAGAAGGTTAAGTTCTAAGAGGTAAAAGTGCAAAAAATTATTTTAAAATAGCAAGGATATAACATAGAATATGTATAATATGGGCATTCATATGCCTCCATGACAAATCATCATTTGATTTTCTTCCCATCTCTATCGTACTGCATATCTGCCACACCTTCCATTCTCCGTTACATAACGATCCATAATTAAATTCCCTCATTGTTTTTAATGGTCATTACCACAATGTGACATATTTGTCCACATCTCTCCAAACCCTCACCATGTACTTATTCCATCCAAACCCGTAGTTCTTTTTCACTATACTCACGGTCAATCCATTTCGTAAACCATGCGAGTAATTCTAAAGGCTAAGAAGTTTTGCAAAACATAATACATGGGACTCATTGTCAAGTCAGAACCAGTAGGAGAAAAATATATGGAAGGATACCCAAAACTCAAGAAAATGCTATAGAAGGTTGGATGTCTCAACTTCATTGAAAAATTTGATGGTTTTCATAAAGAGATCACAAAATCTTTTGCTATATCTTTTGATGGTACAGAAGTAGAAATTGGAGACATTAAGTTTTCAATAACAGAATCCTTCATAACAGAGGCTATAGAACTTCCAAGGCATGGTGAAAGATGGTTCAAAAACAAGGAATTCCACACTGATTCATGGAAATTAATCCTCAGGAACCCAGGTATGGATGTCTCTATTTTTAGAAAAGGAATTCCTATTTCAGCTATTAGAAGTAAATGTAGAAGCATGCTTTTGATATTACAGAAATTTATCACCTATGGGGAGATTCGGGTGCATGTATGTATACCATATACATTTATTGATGAATTTTCTAGAAAATGGAGAAACCAATCTTCCTTTCTTCCTGCTAAATAGTTTAAGAAGTATGGCTTCAAATGTGTACAAGAAAATAGAATTCATAGACACAACCATGTACCATCATGGGTTGATAAAGATAGTGATTGAGTTCCATTTAAAAGGCATAGGAGATACCTGGGAGGATTTCCTTATTAGAAATCATTTTCAAGAAGCACCAAAGTCACCCAAAGAAGATAATGTTAGAAAAAGCAAAAGAAAGAAGATTGGTATAGTCATTGAAGATAAGCATGAGTCTTCATCACAGAAAGATGATGAAAAATTAATATATGAAGAACTGACAGAAACCAGGAAAAAAATTAGAGCAAGGTAAAAGGAAAAAGAGAAAATATCACAGAGAAAGAGAATGTAAGTCACCCACAACCTAGAAGACACTCTAGACCCCAAGGGATGGTAAAGAAAACACCATCAAAAGGGACAAAATTCATAATTATAGAAGAGGAAACCCCAAAAATTTCTCCTATTAACATCTCTTATGTACACAATCCTCAAAACTCTCTTGACCATCATTTCCAAAGTAGCCCAAACAAAGGATATTCAGGCATAGACCCAGTACAACAACAAATATGTGATTATATAGAATCAATGGAGAAGAAAAGTGCATCAATGAATCTAGAATCCTCTGTCAATCCAGAACCCTCTATCGATCCACAAGAACCTCTAATTTACTCTCTCAAATAGGAAATCTATGAATTGGAGATATTCAATAGACATATCAAGAATGAAAATGAAACCTTGAGGGAACAAAGTAAATTGGAAAAGGTTGTTCATGATAATACCATTCTGTATCTTGGACTATGGTATAAGAAAAATAGGAAGTTGAAGAGGAAGAATTGAAGTCTAAACAGAACAATTATCAACCTTAAATACAGGCTTCTTATCAAGAAACCCATAATGGTAGTCACTTCAAAGAAGATTAAAAGAATAAAATTGGATGTACTAGCATAAGTGTCTGAGCAAATGCATTAGAGAAGAAGATTCACATTTTTGGAAAATTGCATGAGGACATGCAATGATTTTGCAGTGGGGGTATGTTGAACCTCAGAATTACCTTCTCCTTGACATTTTTTCTCACCGTTTTCTCCAAATTTCAAACAAAACTACAGATCCAATCAATGATAAATGTTATATTTTGTCATAGGAAAGCATTAAAATGATCACCATATTGTATTTTCATGTTCTTGCTATTTTAACAAATTTTTGTAAATTAGCTACAGAACACAGACTTTTCTGCAGCTAACTATGAGTTCCATAGCTAATCTCATGGTTTGGAAGGTTATAGGTGTGAAATGAAGAATTGGGCCACATGGGCATCTCCAGAATCATCTCTACATGGATTATATCCTACTCCCTTGATCCAGATCAACAGAAAAGCATGCGTATTGGTCAAAGATGGAGTGAAACACGTTCCATTGAAGAAGTTAATAGGGAGTAAGCCACTTGTAGCTGATCAGGAGTTAAAGGCTTAATGCATATTAGGCCACCTATAGCTGTTCAGAAATGTGACAGTCTCATTACAATTTGAACTAAGCCATTTGTAGCATTTCTTTCTATAAATAGTCACGATAAGATTCAGATTAAGCCACCTATAACAATATTTTCCTTTAAACAATTATGTTGTTTTTCTATAAATATCAGTTAAATGAGACCGAGATGCAGTTAGAAGTTAAGGAAGGATTACAAGCTTTTTCTTACAAGACTCTGTTCAGACTTCATTTTTCTGACAAACTCTGTTTTGTCAATTGTGGTTTAAAAGTGCACCTTTAGTTAGCTTTTATCCAACCACATCAGTTGCAGAGGGCCCCTGCACTAAAGGAGGTTTTTACTTGTTGTTTTGAATTTAATTTCTACTACTTTGTTTTCTGCAAGTCCATTTTCTCTAGTTTTGTTTCATTTCAGTTTTGTAACCAATAGTGTAAGGGTAAAAATCACAACCATGAAAGTCTTATTCTTCTAAGATATTATGTGAGAAATGGCTGAATGAAAAATGAAGACATGAGAATACAGAGTTTTTTTAGCTTCTTACTATTTTGATTACTCATTTTAGCATAGAACTATCAATTAGTTGTATTAATAGATGTTCTCAAAAGCATTTCAAAATGATGAAAATTCTAACTTATTTGGTTGAATATCTAATACATGGAGTGATTGAGTTCACTCAACATATTGTTAGTTTTACAAATTTTCATCCTCTTTTTTATGATTTTAGGTCATTACTTAGTTGCATCACTTGACATTCCAAAAGATCATTTCAAAAAGGTTGATTCTATCATGTTCCAAAATTGAATTGTTGAATGGCTAATGAATTCAATTATCAAATTACCCTCTGCATCAATATTACTTTTGGTTTTAAGAATTAGATCCACGGATTAGAATTAATTGGTAGATTAGGACTAATTGATAGAATAGGACTAATTGGTAAATTAGGTCTAAAAGGTAGATTAAGACTAAATGATAGACAAGCTAGATACTCTGTTTTTTTTTTTTTTTTCTGATTAGGCCTTAACTAGTCAAAAATGATTCTTGGTCTATTTCTTTAAGAGTTTAGACTAACTTAGGAACCTATCCTTTCCTTGAAAATCCATTATCTTCCTATAAATTTCTCATAGACTGTATATTCTTAGACACCAGAGAATAGAAACCCCCAAAACAAACATAAAAATACAAAACAACGAAGTAAGAGAAAAGCTAACTAAGCACATATAGTGCATCACACATCATAAGTCTACAAACCTTAGTTGATAATTAATGCAAGCAATTTATGATACTAAATTGACTAAACAAGAAGGTATAAACAAAAGAAAGTATAAAAATGAAGCATCTCTCGTATGTCTAGGAAAGTAAAATGCACATCATTATGAGCCTCATCGGTTAAAAATCACTTTTCGAAAGGAAAGAAAAATCGCTTGTTTTTTTAAAGAAAATATATTGCTCGCTGAAAATTGGCAAAACTCAGAAAAGTTACAGTGTGCACTTATTCCTGTTTATGTGTTGCTCAAAATCAATTTTGAAGGGAAGAAAAATATCCAATGCAATTAAGCTTGTTTTGTCTTTTAATGAAAAAAAATTGCTCACTGAAGAAAAGGATAAAACTCAAAAAGTTATACTTGTCACTAGTTGCTAGTTAAGTGTTTGCATCTTGACAATAGTATTTCAAAGTATGAGGTCAATTAACTGATCACAATTCACGTATCTATTCTGGAATATGAATTCCAAAATTTTTATTTTTAAATTTTCAAAATTATATGCAGACAGAAAGGGTTACATGTTCACGAATATTTTCTTAATAGTCTTCAAATTAGCAATTTGGACAGATGAAGCGATACAATTTTTGGTGGCCTCGTCAATGTTTAATGTGATAAGAGGAATGTTTTCAGTTTATGACGTATCACATTAAACATGATTTGATATTGAATTGCTTAAAGGTATATAATTATCTCAAAACACATAAGAAACAACTATGCTAATTTTTAGCTGACACACATCATTGACACCCAACTCATAGTTCAATTTTTCTTTCTAAAGACAATTCAAAATAGACTTGATTACCTCAATTCACATGAGAGATTATTCTCTACCCATAATCTGGACAACTAGGGTTTAATGGCCTAAGTTTCAGCCAAGCTTACAATACTTGAAATCAAGTCAAAAAGTTGTTTTACTTCTTCATGCTGGTGCAGGTTGTCCTAACCTCTATATTTTATACTTTTTCTCCTTCTCATACTCCAAACTCTATGATTTTCATAACATTTCTTGGTTTGTAGCTTCTACTTTACTCTAGTTATCTCCCTCGTTATGTCCTTGTTGATTGAGCTTTTCTTTTGAATTGTGTAAAATCTAAAACAATAATTTTGTGTTCTTTCATCATGTCTTCCACTGTCTCAAAGTCTTCAACAATTGTGATGGTTGCATTACTTTATTCCACTGAATTTTACTTTCTAGTGATTGTATTGTTTCCATAACTACTTTCTTCCTTTTTATCATTAGGCTTTGAAAGCCACTCTCTAGTAAAATTTAACCCAACATTATAATTAAATTAAACTTTCAATGCTACACGATCCTCACCTATTATTGCGGCTGCAAACCTAATTCCAAGTTCATCCTCAATACGTGTATTTGTATACTGTTCTTTAGTATATTCACTATGCTCATGCTCTGGATCTTGTACATCATAACTTTTCCCTTCTACAATAGACATGCTTACAATGTTTAGGATAAATGAAGTGTATGTGTCTTGTTTATATTCTTCTTCTTAAGTAGGATCTTGCATAATGTTTCCAAATATTTTTGCGATATCAATATCTTTTTCAATTTCTTCAAAAAATTTCTCTATAACAATTTTTTCAGTCCCTAGGATATGGTCGAATGGTTGGCTGGGAAGGTTTGGTCCCCACAGATCTAGTGGTCCAATCCTTGACAAGGCTATTTACACTTGAGAACAATTGTAGACTCATTATCTTGTATATCTTCCTCTTCTTCGGTTGGGATTTCTACATCTTCTGTTGTTATTTTTATTACAAAAGGAATCTTATTAACAATTTCAATGCTTTGTGGTTCATTTTGATTTTGACCAATATTTCTAGATCTTTCATTGCATGTCATCTCTAGAAATTTCCAAGATTCTTGAGACGTAGTTGCGGTTGTTTCAATATTTAGAAGAATATTATCATCCAAACCTAATTGAATGAGAAACAATGTTGCCCCATCATTCTTCCCGTTAGCTATAAGTTGATCCATTTGATCGTGTGTCATAGCATCATAGATTGCTTGACATGGGTGTTATTCATACCTTTCAAGACTTCACTTTAACTTCCTTCACTAAACAATGGGCTAGTGGTTGATTCCTTTCACTTTAATGGTGAGTAGCTCTTGGCGGTGATAAGAATCTATGAAAACTTTACTAACAACGAGCAACAAGTCCTAGGAATGAGGTACAACTCCTCTCTAAACAACTCTTTCTTGACGAGTAGCTCTCCCAATCACTAACCATTAGGACTGAATCCATCTTCCTCTTGTTATGGCGGCTAACAATGTAGTGTAGTGGTGACTTATAGTGCATAGCAACAATGGCTCCGAGTGGCTTGTGATGATGGCTCTGTAAATCAGGTAGTACACTCACTCTACAACTATTCAAAGTGTGGTGAACAATTACTGCTCGAGTCTTAACTCTGGTTGTGACAATGATTGTTGTGGTGACTCCCAGTGGAGACCTCTCAGGACTCCGTCAACTAAAAATAATGGTGGCTTTACAGATTACAAGCACAAACTCTTAGCTACGTAATAATGGTGGCTCACGAGAAGTGACGGTGGGTGGTCTTCAGTCTCTTGGTGTTGTGACTACTACATTGGATGTGCACAACTCCTAAATAAACATTGTGACTCTACATACTTTGGTTGTAGAATCTAAAATAATCTAACTCAAATTGGCTTTGATTCCTCCTTGGCAATCATCACAATGATGACTAGCAAAGATATTTACATGCAAATGAAAAATTGTAGGCTTTTCACAGTAATGATGACTGCAGTTCAGTCGCACGACAAATATGATGGCTATGAATTATGGTGGAGGCCCCTGACTGCTCTCTCCTCTTTTTAAGTTCGCAGCTCTACACGATGCTCACATTAATATTTTGGTGGATGGGTTAAAAGGCCCTCAATGAATGTTTTTTTTTTCTTATGGACAAATGTGTAGAAACTAAGTTTGTGGGCTGCTCACAATAGCCGCGACTCTCATTGGATGTGGCACATAATCTTGAGATGGAACACAACCTTCTTAATTTCATTAGCTCTAATCCAATATGATAGATGGATGGAGGAGGAAACCAATAATTAACACACTTAAACATGAGTTGTTGCTCAATTTATTTATTCAATTTTTTAAAGGTTTATGATTTTAAAGACTCAAAACCACTAAGAATAGCTATGTTAATTTTTAACTCACACACACATGACACACACATCATTGAAACTTGACTGACAACTAAATTTAGCTTTCTAAAATTAACCAAAATGGACTTGATGAATTCAGTTCACATGAGAGATTATTCTCTAACAATATCAATCATTTCAGTTAAGTATCTTTTCAAAGCTAATTTCAAGCTAACAATGGGCCTTCTGTGATGTAATATGATGGGGAAATGCTTCGACACATGAGAAACTAGACTTACATAGGCTTCGATACTTGATGGGATAGAAAATTTTCTGGTCAATGCACTGGATGGTTGGATGGTCAATGGAGTATTAAGGATCGATGCACTAGATAGGTGGATTTCTCATTGTTGATGCACCAAACGTTTGTTTATTGCCATGACGAAATCAATAATTAAGATGATGCCAACATTAATAATTGAGGACTACCTTTGCTTCCATAGATGACATTGGTTATATAGCTATATAATTATGTTGGGAATGGTTAAATAAATTACACAAATTTTTTTATTATGTCACTTCTTCATAGTGGCATAGATGATCTGTGTGATGGTATTAGTTTGCATTGTACAAAAAACTTTACACAAACATTTCAGTGTTTGAAACATTGACATTGTTTTTTTAGTTTTCCTAAGGGATGAAGTTGAAGTGTTGTTGTATTAGGGCTTCAAAGCGTAATGTAGAAACACATCTGAGTTAAATTCTTACTTTACGACTTTTGCATACTAATATCAATCCACTACGTAAACTCATTTTTGTAAGATTATTCTATTACTCACAATGTTATGTTAATGCACATAGAAAGGCTACATTATATAGCAATAGAGGATGGCCAGTGTTAGATAAAGATAACTACAATAGCTAGGCATATGCAAGTCCCTATGTGATGTTACAACTCACCATACTTAGGTCATAGGGAAACGAAGCATTGGAAAAACCAACTCTAAGCCCCCCCCACTTATACGAAACATAGGGAGTAACTAAAGAAGATATAAAACAAAGAATGGGTCCCAACAATGAGGCCTAATTAGGTACCCATGTAAAAAATCTCATAAGCAGAGAAAGAGAGAAAAACTTGTAGGAACCCCCCCCCCCCCAAAAAAAAAAGAGAGAAAGACGCTAGTGATCAAATTACCATGGACCTGAAATTGTAGATCCCATAACAATCCACTTAATGACAAGAACATAGGTTTGCTCCAATAAAGAAGTACAAAATGTTGAAGTACCAAACTGCTAAAGATGAGATTTTTGAAACCTCAATGTGGTCAATCGATCTCTAAAGTAGGATTTTTGCAAAGGCGAAAGGGTGGAAAATAATGTAAATTTCTCCCAAAAATCTTCAGAAAGAAATTGGTGTCATTAAAAAGCTAGGCTAAAGCCTCAAATGGAAGCAACACCATCAACCAGCAAACAAATAATGGGGCCTGTAAAGATAACACATGTTGTACAACAACACTCCTCACATTTTTTCAATACTGTCACCATTATGAAAAATGACAACAATATCTGTCACCATCTAATTAGCCCCCGCTAAAACACAACTGGGAAGGAGCGAGAATCAATAGTCTTCATTGCCACCAAATTTCCCTCCCTGAAACACAACTAAAGGAACAATGGTGATCAACGATAAACAATTGATTCAATATCATGATATGAAGTTTTCAATCATTGGTTGAAAGGATGCCATATCCATCCATCGATCCATCCACAAATGATCTTGATGGTCGACACTAGTCCACAATTCATTCTTTCACGACTCTTATGTAATGATCTGAATGTAGGAATAGTAGTTGACCAAGAATATTAATTCTTGGGCTATTTATTTTGATGACGATGTAGCAATAGTTCATTTTTTTTTCAAATTCAAAGTTGGGTGCCGCAACATTTTCATATGGAATGACATTTGGAGCCATGTTAGCCATCATAGTCAACAAGATCATTTTCTTACCACACGACATTGTTGGATGTAGGTGATGATGCATCAATAAGATTGTATCCAAGACCTGCTCTTGATGTTTACACTATAGGGTTAATAGGAACAACAATTCCTTTCCCATTCTTCCCAAGCCCTCCTCCGGTATATCCCATTCTTCTCAGCTATCAAGACCCACTATGTGTAGTATTGTTTTCAGAATTAGGTGTGACAAAGGCATGTGATAAGTCATGATCATCCACATCAATCTTCCGAAATTAAACATCATCAAGTGTGTAAAAAGGAGAGCTTGGTACCTTAACATAAATTGTATCCATGTCAAATTTCTAAAGATGACTAACTTCCAATTCAAGATCCTGGTTAGACTCTTGCAGTTTTTGAATGTCCTCCTCCTTCTCAAGCAAGTGTTGAGACAATGCATCATAATGTTGCTTCAAAATTTGATATTGCTCCATCATTGTTTCTTTTTAATAATTAACTTCCATAACATGTTGTTTATTTTTCTCTTCCAGATGATTCTTCAAATTTTATGTTCTTGAGTCAGAAAAATACTCAACTTCCTCCTACAAGTCATCAAGGAGGTCAATCTTCTCTTGAAATTCATCTGCAAGCAAATGGAGATATTTTCCCATGGTTGATCCCAAATGTTTGAATTTGTTGATTTTTTAAATTATTGATGTTTTCAATCTATTTTTAAGAGTTGCATTCTCTTCTTGCAATAGAGTTACCTCAGACTACACTTGAATAACTTCTTTACGAAGTTCATCTGTCTTCTTCTTCTCATGAATTTCATGCAATATTTTACCCATATTGATAATACAAAGTTGGCCACAAAAGAAAAATTGCTATAGAACAAGGCCAATGATGACGACAAACAATGTATTTATGCCTCAAACAATGATACAAATCATATCTATCTATCTAGATTTGCATAAGTAACCAAGAAGCAAGGATTTCGTGACGTACAACCAAATACATATATTGCATTCTTCAATGAACATAATTTGTAAAATGGCCTTAAATTTTCAATTAATCCTTGGTTAAAATGAATGTGAAAATATACCATCGATTAAAAGTACACATACCAACTCCACAATCCCCTCATAAGGGGTTTTAAAATGCCCTCTTGACCAAATGTGGGTGTGACAATGTGATATATCTATTTCAACATCGAGTGCCCTGTACTCTCATTAATGTGGGCTCACAAATCATTTTCAATCTCAATTGAAAGAGAACAAGGATGGGTTGTGTTTCAATGACCCTCACTTGAATCTGAGCAAACACTGGCCATATTTTTCTCTTCCAGATGCTTCTTCAATTTTTTATTCTTGAGTCATAAAAATACTCAACTTCCTCCTACAAGTCATCAAGGAAGTCAATCTTCTCTTGAAATTCATCTGCAAGCATATGGAGATATTTTCCCATGGTTGATTCCAAATGTTCAAATTTGTTGATTTTTTAAATTACTGATGTTTGCATTCCATTTTTAAGAGTTGCATTCTCTTCTTGCAATAAAGTTACCATAGACTGCACTTGAATAAACTCTTTATGGATTTCATCCGTTTTATTCTTCTCACAAAGTTCATGTAATATTTTACCCATATTAATAATACAAAGTTGGCCACAAAAGAAAAATTGCTACAGAACAAGGCCAATGATGACAACAAACAACATCTTTATGCTTCAAAGCATGATACAAATAAGATCTATTTGGCTATATTTTCATAAATAACCAAGAGGCAAGGATTTCAGGATGTACAACCAAATACACATATGGTATTCTTAAATGAACATAATTTGTAAAATCGCCTTAACCTTTCGAAAAAATCCTTGGTTAAAATGCATTCCAAAATATACCATAGATTAAAAGTAAACCTATCAACTCCACAATCCCATCATATGGAGTTTTAAAATTCCCTCTCGAAGCACAGACCACATGAGGGCGTGAAAATGTGATATATCCATTTGAACATCGAGTGCCTTGTAGCCTCATTAAAGCAGGGCTCACAAATCATTTTCAATCTCAATTGAAAGAGAAAAAATATGGGTTGTGTTTCATGAACACTCACTTGAACCTAAACAAACACTGGCCATATACCCACTTATCAACTTATTTAGACCTATACCTAATTGATTCTCCTACAACCACTAGATGATCTTGCGATAGGAGAAGCATCTTACATCGTTGAAGATCCATTTTGATCTGGTTGAAGAAACCAAAACCTCGACATCATAATTGAATAACCTTGTTCCAGAGTCTCTTTCAGTCTCATAATCAATTCCACTTTCAAAGCTGGGGTGTGGGGAGAGATAACTTGATATTGTAATCTTGTCGCACTTGACCTTAAAGGAACTCCCACAAGCACCCCGCACCTTCCAAATCATCTCCTCATTCTAACCTGAGCAAAAAAATTTCCCTGATTGTTGAACACATCGATTAATCTAGACCCATGGAAATGTAAATTCATAGCCTCAACAGTCTGCAATGAAAAATAATCAACATAGACACTGCTTTCTTACAACTACCTATGAGAAATCCACATGTAAAGCAAACCCTAATTTTTGAACGATTTTAATAGGCTTCACACAACAAGTAAAAATGGAAACTTATAACATATGTATAATTGAATCTTCAAGGTATTTTTTCCCAAATGTCATCCACTCTCAGCAATGGGAATGCGAGACTAGAAATCCCAGAAAGATGGGCTCACAAAGAAATCCTAGAAAGAATAGAATGTAGAATTAGAAAAAAAAAATAGGGAGACCTCATGCTTCACTATTAGAACCAAAAATTCAAGATCTGCATTAGATTGAAAGCATCATCAATCAGACAGATATGTATATTTATAAAACAAACTAAAACAAAAACGCATTCATATCATTAAAAAATTAAGAAACTACAAAGAAAATTAGGCAGGGTAGGAAACACCTACTCTAATACCATGTAAGAGTATTCTATTACTCACAATGTTATGTTAATGTACATAGATATCATCCATTATATATCAATGGAGGAAGCCCAATGTCGGATAAAGATAACTATGACAACTGGGAATATGCAAGTCCTTATGTGAGTTTACAACTCACCATAATTAGCTCGTAGGGAAATGACGTGTTGGAAAAATAAACTCTAGCAATTTTTGCACTTGCATGATTGTGATCATCATATTAAACCAGAACTAGAGTACCAACCCTGAAATTTTTTATTTTTCTGTCACAATTACTTGTTCGTTTTTCCATCAATTTGTGGGTCCAGTCCTCATAGCAGTATGACCCTCTTTTGTGTGTTTGAAGCTTTTGTTCATATCAACTAGGTATGTGGTTACTGAATTCAGAGTTGTTATTTCCTTTTGTTGGATCATGCTATTTTTCCCTTCTCTAGACACAGCTCGTACATTTTACAACATCGACATGAAAAATTCAGGCTCATATGTCGCATGTGAAACTCTTGAAAGCTCCTCTTTGAAATTCTAGGATCTAGGTCCGAATTATAATCTTCCTTTCACCTTCCTTTTCCATTGTCTCTCTGCTTAGCAAGCTGAGAGGCTTGCTTCGAATCCATTGTGTGTCTGCAACCTACTGAATTTTAATATATTTTAAAACAAGATCCTGAAGCGACAACATCCCTACCTTTATTTTGAATGGAGGCAATGTGTGTAATGTGCATGCCGTTTATGTATTCTACTTGATTGTAAATGAAATTCACATAGTTATTTACTCTCTGGACGTTTGTTTACTGTATGGAGAAGGTATAACAAAAGACATTTCTTTACATAAAATTGAAGGATTTCTTGTATGTCCATGAATGTAAAATGCATAGCTAATTTTTCCTTTAACAATAGTTTTTAAACTATTTCTTAATCGCTCCTTGGACTAAGCTCCCAATGCTCAGAAAAATTGAAGACAACAAAATGATGGAGTAGAGGACTACCCTCAGTTCCCACTACTAGAAAAAATTGAAGAGAACAAAATGATGGAGTAGAGGGCTACTCTTCTCAGTATTACGAACCAATTAAGTAAGGTTACATTGGAAACATAGTAATAAATGATTGGAGTGAAACTCAACTAAACTTAACTAACTGAAACTAAACTAGGACACTTGCAGGGATGGTTTTGGCACCTAACACATGGTTGGAATTAGATTCTCCAACACCCCCCCCCCCCCCCCCCTAATTACAACCACATAAAAGTTCAATTGAGATGTGTGTTTGTCTATGTATCAGATAGGCTTACAATTTAAAAAACCAACTTCAAGAACATTTACTCTTTTTCTCTTCTTCTTCCATCCTGTATCCTCTAAATTTTTTCATCATTTCCTTTGTAATACACCAAAGCTTAAACATTCTGACAGATCTAACACACTTAAGTGCTCTAATTAAAGATAATTGCAATCAAAATAATGAATACAATGAGATCTAGAAATGCAACCTTTATTTATATGATTAACTAAAGAAATGAGTACATGCCCATACAAAAAAAATATCGGAGCCATTGCAGTGGCATGCCCGACTGCTCATTAAAATACAAAGCAAGATTGAAGCACAATCGTGGAGCCTATATGGATCCATCAGAAAAATTTCACTTGCAGGATTTTCATCCCCAATATCAGACTAGAACTAGGCACACCAACTTCTCAAGAAAACACAATAAGATAGATAAATCTGGAATGATTCAATGCCCATCTCCTATTCCCTTTTATAGGTTTAATGGATTCTCTAGAAGCCTTAGTTTATTATTTCCCTTGAAAACAAAGGAAAATACTAGGGGTAGAGACCATGGGAAAATATCACAGTAAATACCATGGTTAGGTTTCATCCATTTTGACCATATCCAAAAAAGATAATATTACAAATCCTCTTGCCCAAAGATTGCTTGCTCTCGAGCAATTAATTTCTATCCACAACAGAAGCATTGATACCAGGATCCCATACAACCTAGTGTGTTATTCCATACCTCCATGCTAAATGATCTTGAATGGATCCTTTGATACCTCGATCCCAAACAATCCTTTGACTAATCCTGCCCCCAATGGATTCTCTTGAATCCCAATGCCACCTAAGTCTTGGGACCTATGGGTTATGGTACCATCTCAGCCCTACATCATTGTCAGTGCGAAAGGGCCCAAGCTATAATATACCTTTGGTTATGGGTATCCTCTTAGGAATCAACCCATTAATAGAGTACCAACTCATAATCTCTCGCCAATCCATGCATTGGGAAGGATGAATAACTGAAAATATACTATGTTGATGTTGCTCAATGTTCAACTCATGTTGCCCCATTTAGTCACCCAACATGATTCATTTCAAGAAATCAAACCTACTCTTCCCAATGTATAAAGGTGGTTTGGTAGTGTTACAAGCCTCATCTATGTACTCATGTAGAGGGCTGCTATGGAACTCCCAACTGTGCTCACCTTATTGGCTTGTGAGGGACTTGAGATGTTCCTCAACATTAGACAACTTGTTCATTGATTCGGCACATACCCCTATGAGCTCCTGTTGTAGCGATGACAACCACCCTCTAAAATTTTTCCTTAGCTTCATTTTGGAGCCTCCCTAGAAATCTTTAATAGTAGCATGTGTTTCCTTGTCAAGGACATAAGATTCAATGATTTTCTTGAAAAATGACAACTTGTCCATCAAAGCTTTTTACATCCCCCTCACAAGTTGTTTCATTGGACTTGGTCCAGTTGCAAGCTGAGTAGCTCCATCAAGAAATTTAACATTCAGGAGGGAAACCAACCTTCCCTCAAGAAATTGCGCAATTTTGTATGGCAAACCTGTTGGGCTCTAGAATTACACAAATCTGCCTATCATTGTTCACTAGGAAAATTTCACAATTCCTCCCAGCAGGGCTTCTCAGCCCATAAATTGTGCAATTATGGGCAACACTCAGCTGCTCAGCAAAAAAATTGTGCAATTATGGGCAACACTCAGCTGCTCCACCCAAAAATTGCACAAATATTCTAGGAAGCCAGCCCAGTTCCCTCCCAGAAATGCACATTTTCCCCTCCCAGTTGAGCAGACTGTTGCATGTGCAGTTGAGTTGACCGGTACCCTCTGGGACCGAGAAAAATTGATTCTCATGCATGGATTGCTTCTCATAAGGAAACATTTGAAGGCATCCCTTGATTCAGGGATCTACTTTTAGCATTTGGAGGTTGCATGGAAGGATAATTTCAGAAACCTCCCACAGAGTGTCTCTCTTCCTAGATTTGTCGCATGTGCGTCACATCTTCAATTTTATCAAAACTCATGATCCAGACAATGCAGTGCTCATTTCTCAAATTAACCTTGCATCTCTAACATCCCATGTTGCATCTAGGAGTCATCGGCACATTCAGCTCAGCTATTTTGGGGTAAGCCTGTCTTCTATGTCTTTTGTTGCATTTCTATTTATTTTTGTGTTCTTCTTTTTGTGAGTGTTGTTTACTTGATTTCAGTGAGCGATTCCTATTGTTTTGATGCATGTTAGCTTGTAGAAGCATCGTTTCAGTTTTCATTCTCATCTCACTGTTTTCGAATGCATGACATTGTTTTGCACAGACAGTTGCCATTGTGGCGACTTGCTTCACACACTTCCATGCTTTCCCATTTTTTGAATCCTACGCTTCTTGTTTGCATGAATGATCATTCACTCTTGTTTGTACTCATCTCATCATGCTTTCACACTTCTCATGTTTTCAATTGCCCACCGTCTGGACATGGGCATATGTGCATTGTAATGTAACATCTTGTTAAGTGGAAGTTCAAGTGTCTATAATTGAATGTAACAGTCATAGAGTAGTTGAAGAGTCATGAGAGTAGATGAAGAGTCTCAAAGGGGAATGTCAAGAGACACCCCACCCTTTGCTATAAATAGTACCTCATAACTCATTGTATATGATTTTGATCAGCCAAGCTTCATAGCACCTTCTTAGAGAAACCTTGGACATTATTGTAATGTGCCTTAGCTTCTCCACCGCGTAGAGCTAGTATATCTCTTTAGAGGAGCAGACGGTTGTGGTTGTAATATTCCACTATTAGAACTAGTGGTTGGACATGGATGTATTGTATGACTAGAACTTACACTTATTAATACAACAAAGCGAACATGTTTTCATGCATATGTTGTTATTGTAGTTGGACTATTCTGGTTGTTGTAGCAATGTATGTTATTTAACTTACACTTTTTTGTATGAACTATTTTGTATGAAATTGTATGAATCTTGTTGTAGATGTCCTATTGGTTTACACATCACTTTGGATTTCTCGCTATCTTTCTTTCTAGCTGGTGATGCATCTTTGCTCATGTGTTCCCTTCCAGGATGAGTCCTATTACAGGTTTCTAAGCGGTGCACTCACGTCACTCCCTGTGTGTTAGAACCTCTCATGCACCTTCCTTCACTTGACGTCGTTGTCACACCCTTGCTACTAATAAGGAAATATTACTTTCCTCTATGTGAAACTGTGGTTTAGGCATTACTGTACGACCCATTGCTAGGACTCCTACACCAAATGCCCTGAGGTATAATTGGGACTTCTTACCGAGGAGATCTCCTAGTATTTTTTCGGGTCAAATAGCATCAACATTTCTTGTGCTAGAAGGAGTGGCAGATGAAAAGCTAGCCTTCATCATCTATTTTGAATTTTTGCACATCAATCATGGAGTTTTTTATAGTATTCCCTTCGAAATGTCTGTCCATCGAACATATATTTCACATTGATAAGGATTTCTCGGATCATTTGTAACAAATCATGTATGATGGTGAAGGCGAAGTGGCCTGGCCTGAACACTTAAATGATTTCCATGTGCTCTTGCAGGGCATGGAATATTTTAATGAAATAAGGGTATTTTCATTGCTCACACACACACTTCGTGACCACCCATCACAATGGTGTGGCACACTACCTCATAACTCTGTGAGTTCATTCAAGAAGTTCAACGGTCTAATCGAATCTGTTTTACACCATTTTGATCCCAAGGTAGTTGATAAAAAATTGTTAAAACAACAGAAGGCCCGTCTGGAGTTTTCAAAGCGCTTCCGTCTATTCATGTTTGAAGCCCCGAAAAGTCAGATGAAATTTCAGTATCTCATAGAGAGATTTGAATATTTCCTTATCCAATCTATCAATCCCAAGAATAAGTTCAAGCTCAAACCCCGCTCAACATACTTCGGTGATGGAGTTGCGCAATCACAGATGGACACGGTCCCTGTCACAAGTAACAATCTGCCATCCCCTCATTAAACAACTCAACCATCACACAGTGATGTGGGAGAGCATGAACACACATCTGTTCGACCATCACATCCTCTTGACATCACTCCTGATTCTCGTGTAAGCTTGGTTGGGAATCCCATGGGTTATCACATGTATTTCGTACCCCAACCTCTGTCCTCGTATTTTGATCATCCTCTAGATTGTACTGTCTTGTGTTCTTCCATTTCATACTCTACACCTGTTTTGAACAAGGATTGATCTATTGACAGAGTTGGTGTTGCACAACCAACATGTGCTCTCATTCACGAAGAGTATGACTAGGAGATTGAACATCCATTGATAACAAAGGACCATCCCTATCTGTCTGTAACTCCATTTTTTCATGACCTCCTTGATGATCTTTCCATCTTCGATTTTTCATGTGTATCTCTGTCCACAGATGCACCCATTGTTTGTTGGAAATAATACTGAGGGGGGGGGGGTGAATTAGTATTATCAAATTCTTTTCAATATGCCTTCCAGATTTATACTTTAATTTACTCTTCAGATATTGATCATTAATTTGTATGTCAGTGCCAATGAACAAGAGAAAGAAAAATAGATAAGCACACTAAAGAACACCAGATATAAGTTGGAAACCCAATGTGTGTGAAAACCACCTGCTGCAATATGTCTCTATCTTCTTTCAATTAGAAACTTCTTTTACAAGGATTTTGTACTGGTGCAGTCCTTTACCAGTACGCAGGCTACAACCTGCAGAGAGCTACAACTCTCCCTCGTTTTCCAGTCTCTCTTGGAAGGGAGCTACAACCCCCTTTGCTCTTCTACTTCTTTAAGGACCACGTTTCATTAATTTTCAGACTGGATCCAAGAAGATCAAATAATCATCAAGTACATGCAAATCACCCAATCTCCTTATACAATCAACCAATGAATCACCCAACTTCTCAGAATGCTGTAAACAGAAAAGTAATACCAGAAATCTAAACCCATCTGCAGAAATAGATAAAAGACAGCCAACAAATGTTTCAAGATAGGTCCGCAACTTCACCGATATAAGCCTGCGGATATCCGCAGTCTTTCTGTGCCTGAACTGCGTAGATATGCACTGTGTCCTTCTGCTACTCTGGTACCACCACACTTTCTCCTTCTGCTGAACTACGTACCTCAACTCAGATATGTACTGCACTATCTGTCTGACCGTGTACCTCTGCGTAGTTCCTTCTGTGCCTCTGCGTATCTCCGCACCTTTTTTTTCTACGTTGCGTACCTTGCACTGCGCCTTCTGTTGCGTTGCGTACCCCCACACTACGTCTTCTCCTTCATTGCGTACCCCCACAATTACGCCATGGATCGCCTGCGACCCTCTGATTAGGGCCAAATTAACAGTCCTCCAATGTGCCATAGTCAGTCAGATCCACAGATCTGATCATGCGCCCGAGAGATCACGACTTATCAATAGATTCGCCTTAAATTTTCTCCTTGATTTAGATCTAGCTTTTAAAACCAATCACCCAAATATTCAGATCTTAAGATATTCAAATTTCACCAGTGACCAGCCAAGTGATCTGCTTCCCCTTTTTATAGCCAAACCCTTATCCACACCATGGGACAAAACCATCAAAAACCAATACAAGGGATCCAAACCGGGGTTCAATAAATTAGATCCTATACCACGGGCCAAAACCATAGGATCATGAATCGACGAGCTAAATACTAAGGGCCAACCATAAGAAACCCCACGTGAGTGTGCTTCTCTGCATTGGAGTGAGTGAACTGGGGGACCGCACCTTATGAATGGATAACCTACGGGTCCGCACCTTTTGAACGATGCACCTGCGGACCTCATTATTTTCCATCATTTCAAGAGCCTGAACAGAGTTTTTCCACTTGAGTGAGTTTCCAATCAAGTACAACACCTGAACCATAGAGCCAAACCAGAATCATAATGCCAACAATCTCCCCCTTTGGACTTGATGGCAACCTCAAGATCCTCAACGTCATTCTCACCCTTTGACATCAAGGGAAAAGGGTTATGCTCCCCCTGAGAACATGCTTAGGGCTTTTCTTTGCTGATCATGCTCCCCCTGACTAAAGATCAGATCTGCAAACGAAAAAATTATTTAAGAAGAACCATAGTCCACCATACACCATACATGACCGTGAAAGAGATAGAGACATATTGCAGTAATATTCAGATCAGCATCTATGTTCTGCTTCTGTACTTCCTCCAAGATCTTCTACCATAATGCCAACAATGCATTATTAGAAGAATATATGCTCCCCATGAACCTGTGCCATTCGATCTTCGACCAACGTACGTGTATACCCCATATGAAACTTGCGTACAACCAACAATCTTTGAAACATATGACATTCAACAACAGGATGATGCATCAACAACCCCCAGCTTTTGCCTGAGGTATTCAAAGGTCTCCCTGGGCAATGGTTTGGTGAGTATATCAGCAACTTGTTCCTTAGAAGGAACATACTCCAACTTGACCTTTTGTTCAAGCACTTGTTCCCTGAGAAAGTGATACTTGATTGGTATGTGCTTGGTCTTTGAATTCATGACTGGGTTCTTTGAAATGCTGATTGCACTTGTATTATCACATAAGATGGAGATAGGTGGAGTACAAGTGATTTGAAAATCCTGCAAGGTCTGCATCATCCAAAGGAGTTGAGTGCAACAAGATGCAGCAACCAAATAGCAATGCCAAATAGCTTGAGGCTTCTGTAATTGTTCTTCTTGTTTGTACACCTGCTTCTTTCTGCCCCAAAATCTGAGATTCTGGATGATTCTTTTGAACATACCTAGATGGAGTCTTCTCTTCTATCCTTATTTGCTCCTCAGGTGCCTCTTGAGGTTCTTCTTCATCATTTATCTGATTTGGACAGTAGTCTTCATCCTCTTCGATATTTTCATGATTTACTTGCCTAGGGATGTATCCTTTTTCATCAACCACTACATCAATGCTGTCAAAAATTCTTCCAAGTCTTTTATCGTAACACTTATATGCTTTGCTGTGGGGAGAATAACCAAGGAGAATGCCTTCATCTGCTCTAGGTTCAAGTTTGCCAATCTATTCATCAGTATTCTTAATATAGCATTTGCTCCTGAAAATTTTGAAATGCTTTACTGAAGGAGTCTCACCATACCAGAGCTCATGAGGAGTTTGAGTGTTGTTCACTCGGACATTTGTTTTGTTGAGAATAACAACCGCAGCAAAAGCAGCTTCACCCCAGAAGGTTGTGGGAGTCCCAGACTCATCAAGCATAGCACGAGCCATTTGTTGGACCATTCTATTCATCCTTTCTACCACTCCATTTTTCTGAGGAGTCCTAGCTGTAGAGAATTCCCTTCTTATTCCATGTTCTTCACAGAAATTGAAAAATTCATTTGAGGTAAACTCCCAACCTCTGTCGGACCTGAGGCACTTAATTTTGTGATCTGATTCATTTTCTACCAAGGCTTTGAAAGATTTGAATTTTTCGAATGCTTCGTCCTTGTGTTTCATAAGTCCCAACCAAACCATCCTGGAGAAGTCGTCAATGAATAATATAAAGTATTCTTCTCCTCGAGGTGACCTTGTCCTAAATGGACCACATACATCTGTATGGACTAGTTCAAGAGGCTTGTTGGCTGATCCTTCCTTCTCAGGGAAGTTAGTTCTGGTTTGCTTACCAAACTGACATGATTTGCATATGGTGTTGTCTGGAATTTTGATATCTGGAAGACCACGAACTACCTGGTATTTGCATGCTTTCCTTATTTGTGAAAATCTTAGATGCCCCAACCTCCGGTGCCATAACCAATGTTCATCATATTTGCTCAAATAGCATTGTTGTTGTCCTTCTTCAAATATGTATAGATTATTTGGAGTTCTTCTGCCTTTGATCACTATTTTTCTTGTATCAAGATCACGAACACTACATCCATTTGATCGAAATATTAGCTCGGTTCCTTCATCGCACATCTGATTGACACTCAGTAGATTATGCTTCAAGCCATCAACATACAAAACATTTCCATCTTTGACCTTTTCTTTCAAATGAGCAGTGCCTTTTCCTTTTATGGCTGCAGGGGTATCATTTCCAAAAGAAACTTTCTTACCCTTTTCTAAAGCAGTATATGATTCAAGTTTTTCTTTATCACCTGTCATATGCTTCGAACATCCGTTGTCGATGTACCATAGATTTTCCTGTCCTTCTGCATAAAAAGCTATCCCACATCTTTCTGGTTGTGGTTCCTTTATTCTCCATGTTCGGGTGTTTGAGGCTTGTTCCTTTGTCTGCCGAAACCTGCTCCCGCATTCAGAATCTTCATGACCGAAGTTATTACAAATAGAACATTCAATTTCATTTTCAAGGGCCAAAAAATTGTTATAGGTCCTTTTCGTAATCCTGGTCATACTTTTTGTTTTTGAGCTTCTCTAGTCATGATTGTCTTATAGGCAACACATTGAGCTGCTTTTTGACCAAAGTTATGGCAAGAGAAACATTGGCCATTGAAGAAACTTCTACGATTATCAAATCTACCAGCCAAATGATTGTAAATTTCTATT